>CAEGAG010110721.1:0-83718 GCA_903067065.1 Brachyrhaphis terrabensis | reverse complement strand
TATGAAGTATGCTAAGCTCTGGCTTTTTTTTTGTGATATTTACGTATTTATATATATATATATATATATATATATATATATATATATATATATATATTATGTTTCACATGGCCCAGACACATTGAGACTGTGAGCTTGAGCCATCTTTGTGTTACTGTGGGAACTGAATATTGGGGTCACATTCAAGGAGACTTGGTGGTCTTAACTAGACTTTAGTGTCTAACAAAACCTGGCCGAGCGGAGGCAAGAAGGTCTGGACCACAGAGCCGTCCTGCTAATAACCCCCAACTTTGTGCTTCTCGCAGGGTGGATTCCAATGAGATCTTAGGTCTGAAGCTTCACAACATCGAACCCATCTTGAATGCCAACACAGTTTGTATGACACTACCCGGTTTGACGAGGCGCCAGCTGGAGGTGTGCATGCGCAATCCGGATGTGACGGCTTCGGCAATCCAGGGGATCCAGATTGCCATCCACGAGTGCCAGCACCAGTTCAGAGGGCACCGCTGGAACTGCTCCAGCCTGGAGACAAGAAACAAAATCCCCTACGACAGCATAGTCTTTAAAAGAGGTCAGTTTTACTGCACCCTTCTGAGTCTTTCGGGTTTTCTATCATGTGGCTATTTGCATCCAAATGAAAAAACTCTTAGAATTATGAAAGGCAAAATTTTGAATTTTCTAACGCAATTAATGTAATGTACTGTTCAAATTCACAAAAGATGAAGTTCAGCAGGCAACAGAGAGTGGCAAAAATTTAGATTTCAAATGACTTGTGGTTTTCTTCTCAAACACACTTCAATGAAGTCCCTTTAAAGCACAGGCTTACAGAGAGATTAGCCAGTACAGCGATACAAAAGATCCCAAACAGCCGTTAATATAATATTGTTCTTCAAAGCTTCAAAAAAAACTGCACAAAGAGATCATTTTGCATTTTCATCAATGCCGCCTTGCAAGATGCCGTCCAGTGGTCGGGTTATCTCCAGTCACTAGCAGACCTTCCCAACCACATTACTGTTGCTCCTCAAAAACCCAGACAAAGGAGCAGATAACTTCAAAAGAAACTAGTCAACTTCAGATTACCAAACCTGCTGCAGATCGGTTTTCTCCGATGCTTTGTTGTGCTCGGAGCTTTGCGAGTTAGCCACAAAGGATGAAAGGGGATATTTTGAGCGGAGAAGCCTTCAGATGGTCTCATCCCATGTCATTGACTGGAAAAGGCATCAATTTCTTAGTAGCCAGAGCACCTGGGTAGTTGGAACATGTGGCTGATAGTTTCAGTTTTGGGTTAGGTTGGCTTTCAGTTAATTTATTCCTAAAAATATTCTTTTCAGCGTATAGAAAGTGTAAAGCAAAATTTAAAAGAAAATATACTTGACAACTATATATTTGGAGAAGTGTTTATATTATCATTTATCCAGAAGGTCCCTATTACTAAACAGCACTGAGTTTTGGAAGAAAACTTAAAGAAAAGTAAGATTCCTTTTAGTTTAGTGAAAGGAGCATTTTCTGTAGATTTACTTTGTCTGCCAGATCATTTTGCCATATTTTCCACAAATATTGATACATTAGTGGAAAATGTATTTTGAAAACCACACTTCATTTTCAAAATACATTTCATTTAGAATTTAATGTGTTGGCTTAACACTAACATGCACAATTTTTTTTAAGACCCATCAAAAAAAAGTCTTATTTAAGGTCTGTGACTGTAAATCTCTCGTAAAATGAGGTGAAACTCTCACATTATGGCCCATATCCAAAAATTGTCTGTGTGAAGGAAAACTAAAACGACATTTTACCGTAACACACCCTTTCCCACAACGGAACATGGTAGTGGCAGTATTACGCTGCCACTACCATGTTTCCCTCATGTTTTTCTTAAGTGTACATAGGGAAGCTGATCATGGTTGACTGGATTATGAATGACGCTAAATACAAGTCAGTCATGGTAGAAAAACCCATTAAAATTTGAAGCAGACTAGCAATTGGGGCAAAGGATTCCCTTCCAGCAATAAAATCACTTTAAATAGACAGTCAGGGCTACAATGGAATGACTCAGATCAAAGCATGTTCATGTTTTAAAATGACCCAGTTAAAGTCTTGTCTGAAGTACAGGTGAGATTCTGTAATGACTCTTGAATGTCCCAATCTTACCTAAAATGTGCTACTTTGCAATAAAAGGTGAAAAAAAATTGTTTCAAAATGCAAAACAACAAAAAAAAAACAGTTATACCCTGCAGCAAAATAATACCAAATTAATATCACACTTCTGAGATTCTTATTTTAAAGCCATAAATCACTTTCCTTTCACTTCGTAATTGTATGCGTTGTGTTGAAGTATTACATAAAACGTTAATGAAAAGCACTGAAGTTTCAGTCTGTCAACTGAAAAAAATGCAAGAAAGTCCAAGAGCTATGAATACTTTAGCAAGACACTGTGTGTATTTCATCTCTAACATTCATGCAGATCTTTAGAGTTTCAGGCTTAAATAAGTTTGTGCTATTACTGAAAAGAAACTTTTTTTCATTGCACTGTACGCTTGCGCACCTCTGGCCTTACTTTCCCTCATAACTGCCTCATTCAAAGGCTGTTTGTCATTATTAGTGCAGGCAGTTGCTACAGTAGTTGTCTGGCATCCCTGGTTTGCCTCGGGTGCAGAAACTCCAAACCACTGACATAAACAACCTCTTTAAATCAGATGATTCATCTGTTGCATGTTGATGCGATCCCCTCCACAGAAGCTGAAAAATGGATACAAGTTAACATGTTGCAGCCATTATTGCGTGCAGCTACTGCAGAGTGGCGGTGCTTTCAGTGAGACATGTTTACAGACCCGAATTAGATTAAATCTGGCATGCTTTTCAGCATAACTGCCTGTAGAAATAGACATGACTGTCTTTCATGCATAGAGTGAGTATGCCAAACCAGAATTGTTTAACTAACTTTATTAATAGTTTTAAAAAGCAAGACATGTCATTGGATAGAATAATATAAACAATTTAGAAGTCTAATTTTGCTGCATCAGAAGCTGTTGGATCCTCAGGCTACGCCACAGAGATCTGCTGATGGTCTCTTGTGAATTTTCTGGGCTTGTGTTCATCCTTACTCAGCTTGCATTAAAAACTAGGCTAAGGAGGAATCCAAGCAAGACGTGGATCAACAGAAGTAGGAGAATCGGACCATCTCACTCTGTCATTCTTTCTTTCATTTTGCCTCTCCTTATCTGTCACTGTGCCTGCTCCTAATGCTTTTACTTCCCTTGCCAGAGCGAGTACTTGTGAATTTGCTCTCAGCACTTTCCCAACTCTCGGAGGCAAAAGCATAAACCTGTTTAGTCGGTTTCTGTAACACAAAGTGACAGTTTCCTTTGAAACTTTAATTCATTTTGCCACTTCCTCTGCCATCAGTTCAGCCGGGCGTGCCGCAGCCGGTGAATTATTTGTTAGATTGATTTGTTCCCAAGTCTTCCGGGGACCCGCGTGGAGGAGCCCAGAGCAGAGCCGGACAGGAGCTAAAACAGGCTTTCTATGTATGGGGGTGTGCCTAAGTGCCGTCTCTCCTCTCCCACCTTATGCAGGTCAAATTGTTAGGGTAGAGGTGGCAGATAAGGGAATTCCTTCGAGTTATGTACATGAGAGTTTAAGTTAGAGTATTATTTCTCATAATAAAAAAACAATAACCAAAGATAGCTTTTTAATTATTATAATTCACCTGCAACTTTCAGAAAACAAGATGGCAGTTTATAATTTATAAGCTAAATAGCACATTTTAGATTTTGGTTATAGAAAATCAACCTTTTATTTTGCTTCCAACATGACAAAATGCAATTTTTGATGCAACAATTAAAATGTGATTTATGCCATGCTTTACATTGTCTTTAGTGACGATGACTACCAGCCTTCTTGGCCTCCATTAACATAAAACTGCCTAATGCAGAAATACTTTAAGTATTAATTTAGTCATAATATATAAAAGAAATGTAACACTAAAATGTTCAGTTATTGACTTCTTATGAAAGGTCTGACCTTGGACAAAGCTTGCTTACCTCCATGAAGCAGACATCTGAAAGCAGGAATTGCCAGGATATTCATTGGTTAGAATGGGGTACTACTCTTACCACTCTCAGTTTCACACCTACCCACCAGCTTGTCTTTGTAAGTGCCTCCCTTGGCAATTCAGAGGCTTAAAAGCAGCAGGTTGACTTCAAACCCTCATGCCACCTTGCTCCTTACCTAATTCACACCAAGACAAGAAAAGGTTGTGTCAGGCCTGGCTTGCAAGTGTTTTGTGAGAGGTACTTAAGGTTCTGGGATATGGCCCCCATTTAAACCACCTTTGATCCATCCCACATAAACTAATTAAACGGGCCATGCCTCAACACGATGTGCTTGTACCTTCATAAAATTGGCAGTGGAGTTATAGCAGTGCTATTGATTTGATTGAAGGAATGTGGTCGCCGCCTCTGACTTCATACCTACTCGTCAACTTGGCTCTTTGGCTTCCTAACTTCCTGGCTCCGAGTCATTAAAGAAGGCCATTTTAAAAAGATTGCTTTCAAGCCAGGCCTAAAAAACTTCTCTTTTTCTTTCTGTTTTATGTAACAACCAGTGTCGTAGGGGGTTAAAGTGAACCCATCGCCCTGAGCTGCCAATTAAGCAAGTCACAGAGCACAGAGAGTAGCTGATTAGATGTTAAGAGTGGGTGAGCCGCACAGCATTCCAATACAACCAACCACATTTCTTCCCATGATGTTATGAAACGATATGTGCTGTCCTTAACGAATGTATTCATGCCCCTCAAACTTTTTCAAATTTTGTCACATTGAAACTACAAACCTCTGTGAATGTTATTTTTTTTGTTTTGTTTCTTTATAAGCCAAAAGACAGTAATACATAATGAAAAATGAAAATGTAATAAAAAATTCTAAATTAAAATTTTAAAGCTAGAAAGTGAGACATGCTTTTGTATTTGTTTATTTAGACCCTTTGCTCAAAATTTGAGAAATAATTGCAGTGTCTTCAGAAGGCATTCAGTTGGTAAATTAAATCCACCTGTGTGTCATTAATTTCCCATTTTCTGTCCTGTCAAAAAGGATTTAACAGAATTCATTACTTTTATCTTTTTATTTTTTGTATTTTTAGTCACTCTTAAATGTTTCACTGCAGAAATCTGCAAGAATCTCACCAAATCTTATCCAAAAAAAATTATCTAGTTTCTGGAAACATCTTAATACACTTGAAATAAAACAAAACTAACTTAAAAGTAACTTTTCAGAAATATATAGGAGCTTGTTTTATGTCAATAATTTCTTAGTAATGACAAATGACTAGTTCCACTGGCATATTATTTCACTTATGACAAGACATTTTTCCTGTTGAAATGGTCTGGCAATGGAACTAGTACTTTTTCATTATTATTAAGCAATTATTGACATAAAACATGCTCCTGTATGTTTTATGCTTGAAAATTACTTGTAAGTTAGTTTTGTCTGATTTCAAGTGTACTAAGATATTTGCACTAGAAACTAAAACTAAAATGATTGATAGGATTTGGCACTTTTGCAATGTTCAAAGGGTTTTTTTTTATTGACAAATAGAAACCCTGGGTAAATACAAGAAGCTGTTTTCAAATAATGATTTCATTTAAACACACCCGTCACTTTGAAAAAGCAAGTATTTACAATAAAAGACTTCACAGTTAAGGTTATGCAACATAATCTGGATTCGATCGAAAGACCAGACTTTCACTAGGCCATTTCAAAACTTTTGCTTTGTTTATGTGGTGTAAGTCATCCACAAATCAATGTGCTGCTGTGCTTTGAATTACTCTCCTCAAATTCAATTTGACAGCAAAACTTACAGTTCCAACAACTAAATTTATGCAAGTGCTAAAGCATCACACACTACACACACCACTCTATACATAATTTGTGTTAAGTCCTGAGAGTTTTGGTATCTCTATGAGACAGCTGAGATGCTTAAGGAAGGATTCTTCTTTGCAGCCAAAATTGTAGAATTGTCTTCATAAAAAGTCTTTGAGGTGGATCCGCAGTGAATCATCACAACCCAGCTTGAAGGTGTTTGCTTGAAATACACAAATAAGTTTGATCTTCTAAGTAATAAATCAACTCATGCTAATAATGAGATTTTTGTGATGACAATTCTCTTTAAACACATAAAACGCTTTGGGTGAAAGTTTTATGTAAATTCCAGAAAGGTATTTCTGGCTTCTGATTTTATTACATTTCTGGTTGAAATTCAAATGTTAAAATGTAGAGAGTTATGTTCAGAAAAACATCACAGCCTATTTTTTCTTAAACATGTTTTTTTTCCCTGTTTCAGCCTTTTGGATATTGCACTTAGAATAAATGGTGTCTTGCACTTGTAATAAAGGGTGTCCCTACAACATGTGCAATTTGTTTCCAATCCATCCACATGAGTAAAATGCTTTAGATTTGGTTTAGATACTCTGAGAATACAAAGTTTTTAATCTTTTGTTATTGTGCCATTGCACATGGCACAATAACAAGACTTGCGCAAGACTCTCTTGTTTAGTCCTTATACGACTGCCTTTGACGTTTTATGTGTTCATCATTAGGCTATATATGCTGAGCAAAGAATTTCAGTACGACAGCAACTGCGTCAAACGTTATACCATATTCTTGCAAAAACAAAGCAGTTTTACGTTTTCTGACATGTGTAGAAAGAAGGAAGTAACCTCAAACTGTGCTAAAAAGGGAAGTTAATAGTTTTATATGACTCCAAAGAGCTGCTTGGATCATTTCCCCCTTTCAAACTGTTGCACTGTAAACCCCTGAGTGGTTTCTTTTCATGTTTGCTTTACAAGTTTCCATTCTAATCCTCACTGTTTTCTAAACCAGTAAGTGGATCCCAGTGGGGCTGCTTTTAAAGAAACTGATGGCACCTTCATAGACAGAAAGCTCAGATCTAACAGCAGACACCCCAGATGGGATGGGTTAATATGTCTCCCTTCAACCCGTATTATTTAAGAGTTCCATAAATAAATATTGATTTCTTTCTTACAGTGCAAATGCTAGTCGTAAGACTGCACCTAAAAATGACACATTAATTTGCATTTGCTATCAAGGAGAAAAATGTGTGAGTAGCTGACGAGGTTAAATCAGTTACACAGTCAAGAGAATTCACACACACAGGTATTGAATCACCTCCTGTTCTTTCAGTGATCCTTCAAGCCAATTTGGCTCGATTACAAGGTAAAAGCTGCAATATTGCACAAGGAGCTTCTCTAGAATAAACGAGTACATTTTTCATTAAGTTTTCAGCACCACATTTAAAAAGATGAAAGTCAGAGGAAGAATCAAACTCATCCACAAGCACAAGTGAGTAATCAAGCTGACTGATGATTATGATCTGTGTAAAAGATCAAAATAATATAAGGAGTAGGTTAGGTCAAAGTCAGAAATATTTTTATCCCTGACTTCTTATTAGTGTTGGTTTATTTAATCTCTAACCAGACCTTGTACAGTTCCTTGCAAAAACATTCATAGGTCTTGATGTTTTCCACATTTTGTCATGCTACAACCACAAATTCAATGTAGTTTATTTGGATTTTATATGACAGACCAACACAATTATAGCACAGTTTTGGGAGCTGGAGGAGAAAAAAATTAAAGGTAATAAAAATTGTGTGTTGATTTGTGTGTTTTGTTGACTTGTAATTTGTCCTCTTTATGATGATCCCCCTAATTAAAACCTATTGCAACAGTTTAGCTTCAGAGGCCATCTAATTAGTGAATCAAGTCCATCTGTGTAGTGTTATGTCGATGTAAATGTAGTGTTTTGTGACAATCGAGGGTTATTAGTGAACAAAAACAGCAACATGACAATCAAAGATACACACTATCTATACTCTGAAACATGATGGCAGCAGCATCATACTGTGGCATGATTTGGTTTTTTTTTTCATTTAGGAAAATTCCATAAAATATTTAACCAGAGGAACAAGTGAGTGGTTTATGTCAAAGTATTTTCATTTGTCAGAAAATCCCAGACAAAGTACAGGTCTACACAGAGATGTGACTTTGTGGCAGAGAAATGACAGCTGATATTGTCATGCAGAAAAGGGCAACAATTTCAGTGTTCCGATTTCCAAACCTTGTAGCTACTAACCAAAAAGTCTTTCAGCTGCAAATATTATGAAAATGGGCTACAAAATCATTGACATAAAGTTTAAAAAGATGCTGCACTTTTCAGATATTTTGTCTTCAGTTAAGAATGTCTGTAAAACCAGATTATTATTATTATTTTTTTTGGAGTTATGCTTTATTTTGTGTTGGTCTATCACTTATGCGCTCCCTCTCGGTGTGGTTGTAACTTAACATTGTGATAAATGTCAGTTGGTTTGACTACCTTTGTAAACTGCTGTATATCTATAGCAGCAGGACAAACACAAAAAGACACAAGCCACATTTGTCACGGTCGGTGATTGCCTTTTGTGTTGTTGAATGGGAGTGGTAGCAGTTTGTTCATGTTCTTCTGGTCTACCAGGAGAAACTACTTAACTGATATTGTCTCTTATATTTCCTCATGCATTATGAGTGTTTGCTTGCTTAGTGCAATGTTTCCCAACCCTGGTCCTCAAGGCACACTGCCCTGCATGTTTTAGGTATTTCCTTGCTTCAGTCCAGCTGATTTTAATTGATGACTGACTAACAGGCGTTGGTTGAACTGCAATCAGTTGAATCAGGCACATTGAAGCAGGGAAACCTCTAAAACATGTAGGATATGATACAAGGAAACAATATCTGTAATGTCTGTCATAAGGTATGCAAAGCGTTGAGTGGTGATTTGCGCAGTCATTCAGTGTCACGCATGCTTTTTAAGTTTCATTTGGTGTAAAGAAAATGTTGCTTCTTTGAATGTTAGCCCTTTTATTTAAAAGGATAAAATAGTTTTGTTTGCTTTTTGATTGAATTTGAAGAAACATTAAGGAAAACTAAGTGTGTATTCACACCAGACACATTTGGTCTGCTTTTAACGGACCAGAGTTTGTATTCCCCCGTTGATCCTTACCTTTTTTGCAAGTGTGACTATACTCAAGCAAACCCAGATGCAGACCAACTAACCAGACCAAGATGCACTTTTTGAGGCGGTCTTAGTCCGCTTCCAAATGGACTCTAGTGCAGTCCAAACCAACAACAAGATGCATAAATTTTTTTGGGCTTCATGGCTCACTGCTGCTGGGCATTATGGTAAAGATGAGCCCTTCAAGGTTGCTAATGGTTCTACTGCATGTACTGATTGTACTGAAATCATACCGTTTTCTTCTCAGCGATACTGCTGGAAGAATGTTGAGAGTCAATGTCCTGTCTCCTTCAGCTTGCAGCTCGCATTTGCCGATGTCGTTGAGGAATTAAAACTATCCCATTGCAAAACCTGCGTTGTATGAGCTGGTCTTGACTTTTAGAATGGAGTTGTAGTTGCAATAACAGCACAAATGTCAACAACTGAAATGCAGCAAGAAGAACTTACAAAGTTTGTTTTTTCTGTGCTTTGTCTCCCGTCATTTCTGTCAAATGGGAGGAGTGATTGTCACCCACATGGCTTTGTTTAAAAGTCCGCTTGCAGAAAAGCACAATGTGAAAGCAAACCACATTAAACAAACTAACAAAAAAGTCTGCTTTTAGTCCAGAAAATAAAGTGGACCAAAAGACTGTCCTCAAAACAGTCTGTTGGTGAAAACATCCTAAAATTGCAGATAAGCCTAAATACACTACACCCACAGTATAGCATAGTGGTGGTACAGTCATGAAGTGGGATTACTTTTCTTTGCAAGGACAAGGAAGCTGGTTTGATTGAGATAATATGAAGTCATCTTAATACAGTGGTGAATACAATGTACACCTCTTTTTTCAGACTTTTATCTGGAATAAAACCCCAATAAAAAATGATGTATTTTTTGTCTTTCCCTTCACAATAATGCACTACTTTTAGCTGATCTGACAGATGAAATCCTTATTTAAAAAAGTATGTGTTTTGCTGTGTTTTTTTATTGTTCCCTATGCTTTACTTTATGTCGTTCTGATGCTTTTTTTTCCCCATTTGCAAAGAAATGATCTTTTTTCTAAACATATGCTTCTTTCCTGTTAAAAGCTTATTGTGTCCTTCAGCTTGAGCTTTTTACTTATAAACTGACTGTACCCACAGGTTTTCGAGAGAGTGCCTTTGCATATGCGATCGCAGCAGCTGGGGTGGTGCACGCGGTGGCCAATGCCTGCTCCATGGGAAAACTGAAAGCATGCGGCTGTGACGAGAAGCGGCGCGGGGACGAGGAGGCATTTCGACTCAAGCTCAGCCGCTTACAGCTGGAGGCCATCCAGAGAGGGAAAGGGATGGTTCACGGTGTGATGGAGCACTACCCCGCCGAGCTCTCCGGACTGCAGCCAGACTCCTGGGAGTGGGGTGGCTGCAGCCCTGATGTGGAATTCGGGGAAAAGTTCTCAAGGGACTTCCTGGATGCCCGCGAAACCTATAGAGACATCCATGCAAGAATGAGGTTGCATAATAATAAAGTTGGGAGGCAGGTGAGTGTCTGCACAACATAATACAAAGGGCTCTTAAAACTGTTTATATACAGTAGCAATTTAAAATAATTACTACATAAATCAGAATTAATGTCAGCCATTGGTTTATGAATTGCTGCATTGAGGCTTGCAGTTTGCCACTTTGTTGTATGCATCTTGAGTTTTACAAGCCTAAAGAGAAATGTAAAAGAATGTCTGACTAGGGACACAAAACACAAGGCATGTCCAACAAAACTGTGTTGAAACGTTTAATGTGATCTACTAGCACACTGAGATTTATAACATAATGTGTCAGGGTAAAATTGCATATAAACAAGGCTTTTAAGAAGTCTGTCAACAAATAATCCCCAAAAATAGCATGTTGTGTTCCCTTGTTTCTAAACAACTAAGCTTTTCTTGACTAGTAGGTTGTTCTAACATGGTCATATTTTCTTGTGGGTGATTAGACTTGATAAAATGTGACTTTTGATATTTCCACACTAGTGTAAGGAGCTTTATTTCTTGGCCACAGCTAATCATAACCTAATGCACCGTGCAAATACAGTTGAAGCCAGATATTTACATACACTGAATAAAAAGACACAATTTCATTTTTCCTCACTGTCTGAAGTTGAATCTTGAAACTTTTCTTGTTTTAGCTTAGTTAGAATTTCCCGAATTATTTCTACTTGCTAAATACCAGAAAACTTGGCGAAAATATTTTTTAGAATTGTTTCCTAACTTTTTTGAATTTCAAAAGTTTACATACAATTGGTCAATGTCAGGGATAGCTGTCTTTAAAACTCCTGATATGCTACAGTTGGGTTTTATTTTGGGTTTTCTTCCACAAACTTCTCACAATAGTTTGCTTGAGTTCTGGCCCATTCCTCATAACAAAACCGGTGTAACAAACTGGTGTAACAGAGTCCATTTCGTAGCTCACCTCACTCACACATGCCTTTTTAGAACTCCCCACATTTTCTCTCCGTAGGACTGATTTGGCTGTTTTGTCCTTTAGTCACTTTTAGCTTTTACTTCCTGGCTGATGTCTTTAGAGGTCCCTTCAATGTTTATACATAATGTTATTTCCTCATTATGCCATCTATTTTGTGAAGTGGACCAGTTCCTCCTGTAGCAAAACAGTTCCACAACATGATGCTGCCACACGGATGGGGTAATCATCCCTGTTCTTGCTCCAGATATAGCAATGGTAATTATGGCCAAACAGTTCAACTTTATTTTCATCAGACCACAGGACATGCCTCCAAAAATGAAGATATTTGTGTCTGTGTGCATCTGCAAAGTACAATCTGGATTTTCATGTTTCTTTTTAAGTAAAGGCTTTTTCCTCTCTGAGGGGCCTTTCAGCCCATGTCAGGTACAGGACAGTATGACTGTGGATGATGACACTGCCTTACCACAAGGTAGTTTTTGTTCTGGAGTATATCTGCACATTTAGGAACAAAAGACGTTTACCTCTGGGACACAGAAACCATCCTCTTCATAAGCATTTTGTTATTTGAACATTCCGATCATGTCAACACTTGTATAAAATTGTTTGAACAGATGAACACGGCACCTTCAAGTGTTGTTAAATTGTTTCAAACGATGAGCCAGACTTGTGCAGTTGCATAATTCTCTTCCTGATATATTGGCTGATTTCTTTTGAATTTCCGATCTCGTCAAACTAGGAAGCCGTGTGTTTCAGGCGTGGCCTTAAAATACATCCACAGGTGTGACTCCAATTAACTTAATGTGTCAGTTAGCCTGTTAGAAGTTTGTGGAAGCCCAAAAGGTTTGACACAAATGATAAAGTTTTATAAACGACAGATTTTAAAAATGTATCAGGTGCATACATTTGGTCCCTGTAAACTTTTGAAATTGATGGAAGTTAAAAAAAAAAAAATTCTCTGGGATTTAGCAAATAGACATAATTTTGGTAAGTCTAACTAAACTAAAACACGAAAAGTTTGGTCTGATTTAACTTCAGACTGTGAGAAAACAATGTATTTATCTTTGTAATCAGTTTATGTAAATATCTGGTTTCAACTGCATAATGCTAGTTGCTACTGTCTCCATGCAATATTTGCAGTGTACTGCAAAAACAAAAACAGCAATTTTTGGTTCTACACTGCAGTTTGTTTCTGTGCTGACCTTTAGAGTGTAGTATTATGTGGCTTGGTTTCATAGCAAAAGATGAAATGGCTCAATTAGTCAACAGTGCAGAAAAGTTTCAGTGCAAAATTGCACACTTCATATTGAAAATAGTTTGAAAAACAGAAAATCAACAACAATTCTTACTGCTGTTACAATAATATATTCACTATTGTAGTTATAATGTTTACGTTTACATTTCTTTATCCTTATTTGCAATTTAACACATAGACCTGGGCATTTAGTTTCAAACAATACATGCAAACATAAACGACTGCTGATTTAAGAAGTTTTCTTTTCATTCTCAATTAGTGAGATGGCCTTTTTACTTTTCTTTTTTTTTTCTTTACAAATGGTTAGCATCATTCCTTTAAGTTTCAATCATATGATTTACTTTACAAGGGAGGTTTTCAGCAGTTCAACACAAAAAGGTGTAGTGATCGTTTTGTTTGCTATCTTGCACAATATTCTTCTTCCCTTTAAAAATATTCAATTAAATATACACTTTAAAACCCTACAGCCAGATGGATTTTTCTGTGACTGTCCAACAAATTAAAACAAACAAAAATCAAAACAATGACATCTAGATGATAAGACATTTCAGGTCTGATGCTAAGTGTTTATAATTAAGCCTGTCAGACTTGCTATATCTGTCACTTCAATTGTGTGACACCAATAATTTGGCCATAATGTTTCCAGAAGGATAGAGAGAAAGTGGCAAAAATATTTATCCATGATGCTAAATAGTTAATATAATAGAACTAGTGCTTTTCTTCATAAAGCAGTAAGTGAACAAAAATGCAGTGAACACTGTTCCTCTGTTGAGGAAGTGGAAATCTGAGACTTAATTATTAGAAGTAACAGACAAACTTTAATATCCATCCCTCAGTAATAGTTTCTGCCATCTTTAAGGTTTCCTACTTCTTCTAAACTCATAATTCCTCAGTTTTTGTCCAATGCTTAATGTGTCTTTTCTGTCTAAATTTATTGCCGTTTTCAAACTTTTTCTTCCACTTGCTACCAAAAACTTTGGTATGTGTTTGTGGATAAGACAATAGTCAAGTCTAAATAAAAAGTGCATTTTTTACAAATCTTTTGAGATGCATCCCTTTTGCTTTTTCTTCTAAGACTGCATCCCCTGACCTTGTTTTCACATAAGCTCAAAATTCAAAGTTTTTTTTTTTTTTTCTTTTTTCTAACAGAAATAATAATGATATAATGATATAAGGCTGTCTCACTGGCTGTCTTTTGTCAACACATTTTTTACTCTTGATTAATGACTTTTATGACAAGATTAATGGAGATGCAAGAGGTTGTAATTAGTTGAGAATTTTGCCAGTTTATAATTTTTTTTTTCAAAGGCAACGATTACAACCGCCACCATTTGAAAAGACACTCAAGCATTGTTTTGATGACTAGTTCTAAAGGATTTTCCCTTGGGGGAACGCAAGAAAAAAATGTAAATGACATTGATAAGCTGGGCAGCAACCAGCTCTGTTGTGGCAGAGAGACAAGTAGCAACCATAAATTGCTCATTGTTCCTGCGTTTCCTCCAGAGTAATTTGGGATCGTATCTTTTATCAGTTTACTTCTGGTTCCCTTGATTTTGCAGACAAAACACATATGCGTTCGACAGCTGAATGCAACAACAGCTGGCCTCCCTGCTGTAGCTGGATGTTAGAGTCAGTCATATACACATTTATTTGATGTTATTTTTGTATTTAGCCTTTATTTCACCAAGAAAATTCCATTGAGATTAAAAATGTCTTATGAAAGACAATCCTCTCCAAGACTGGCAGCTTATCAGATTGATGACAAAAGGTTTCTATTAGTGAGGGAGAGTTGATACTACATGAGTAATAATGAATTGCTAAGCTAAACAAAGCCTATATTTTACTCTGTGAGGCCTCTTATTTTGTTTAAACAGACTGACTCGGTTTCGGTTACACAATTGTTATTTTGAATGAGTGCTTCATCATAATTCAGGTTTTAAAGGAGGGAAATTGACTCAGACTGTCTCACGGCACAACATGCATCTTTGTTTTGTTTTCTTTGCTTATCTTCATAAAACAACACATCCAGATGCTCATTAACAAGACACATTTTGTAAATCTGAGAAGTTATATTGTTAAAATATTTTCATTACTATTCACTAGTGTACAATGTGAAACAACATATCTGCAGAATTCAATATGCTATTTTTTACAGCTTTACAATTCAGATTACAGTGATAAAGATATAATTTGACAAATTAATTTTGATTATTATGTGTTCCCTTTGTATTGTGACATGATAGCTAATAAACATGTAGTGTGTTGGCATGGTATTTTCAAGGTCTTCTTGTCCACTGATTCAAAACATAATTTTGGTCAACATTTTTTACATATTTAACTTGTGCTGGACAGTGGCATTGTTGGTAGCAGCGTAACCTTGCAATTAGAAGATCCTTTGTTCAAATCATTCTGCATGGAGTTTGCAAGTTCTCTCTGTGAAAACTATCATCTAAGTAACTTTTGCAAAAATATATTTTTTCCATATTCATTAAAACTGTTACCATGTTGTGACGGAAAAATATGAGACAGATAATCTGTGAAAAGATCAAGCTCCTCCACCTTCTCCCAATGTCACTAGCAGTCTGCAAAATTGCCCGGTCAAAAACAACCAATCAGAGACAGGAGGAGCATCTTAGCGCTGTCAATCAACCTCATATGCATGGTGCTAAATGTACTAATGACAGAGAAACAACGTAAAGGAAAACCAATTATCCAGCGTCATCAGTGTCCATGCTAACTAGCATTCGTGGCAGGAAATCTTGTAGTGAACCAACTGTAGCATATCAGTTAGCAAGGCCCCCGCCTTGCTAACTGGCTTTAGAACAAGAATGGCTGACAGCGTTAAGGCCCTCCTCCTGGCTCTGGTTATTTCTCACTACGTAATGTATTTCTGTACTGGGAGGACTGGGAGAAGACAAAGGAGCTATTTTTTTCATAGATTTTCTGTCTTTTGCCATAAACATAATTATAATTTTAACAAATATGTTAAAGACATTTACATGCTGCAACTTTTATGAGAGCACTGGGGGAAGTAATATTCTATCGTAAAAGTTTGGGGTTCCAAAGCAAATATTTTTCAAATGTGAGGGAGACACGTTCCCTTCAGACATAATTACTGTGATGCCCTTGTGTCATAGAAAACCTCATTATAAAAAAAATCAGTAGACTAGATTAACTTTGCAGCAGTGGGGATATTTGTAGCTTTCTTATATAAACTATAAAATAAAATAGGGTGCAACGCCGGCTCAGCAGGTAAGAGTTATTCTGTAACCAGTAGGTTGCCAGTTCAAATCCCTCCTCTGTCCGTCTCAGTCATTGTGATGGTTTTAGACTCCAGACCCCTGCTTACTGATTACTGATGGCCTCTGATGACCTTTGTAGAGATAAAGTGTTCTTCAAATCTCACTGTTGTTAGACATCTGATGCCTTGATCTCCAAAACATTAGCTAGAATGCAGAACACAGAATCTTAATTATCTTTTAAAAACCACTTCATGGACTCTTTTCTTTGTCTAAGAAAGGAAGTTAATTATTAAGTAACACACCAGCTTTATTGAGTCTGATCTCCAACAGGTTACAGGTGGCCACAGGCTGGAGAGCACTACTTCAGTGAGCACTAACAGTAGACAGAGCCAATTATAGGTGAAGGTAAATAACTTAGGGGAGAAATAAAGCAGTAAAAGAGAAAAAAGCAGTGGGTGAAGATGGAGAAGCAAATGAGTCAGTGAAGAACTGCAACAGCTCACATATGATGACTTCAGTTGTAAAGTACAATAAAGCCCTATTAAAAACAAGCCACAAACATGTACATGCATACACAAGGTCCCTTGTATAAAACAGAAAACACTGACAGGTGGGGCTGTAAAAGAACGCCTACCCATCTCTTGTGTCTTTCCCTTCCAGCAACCTACTGCTATCACCACCTCACCTCCCTCCAGCCCGGTCTTTCCCCTGTCCCACTCCCCCCTTCAGAGGAGTAGTCTTTAAGCAGAGGAATGTCGTGGGTTTTTTTTTTTTTTTTCTTTTTTTTTCTCCTTTCACAGGGTGTGCATGTTGCCTCATGCCCACCCGAGGGTTCTCACGACGTCCCGTCTTGTTTTTAGCCCTAATTAGTGACTGCTGGCAGTTTGGAAACAGATGTTTAAAACCCTGCAAAAGATTTTAGACTTCAAACAGCGGGGCGGAAAGTAGAAAGAGATTCGCCCTTCCTTCCCTCTTTTCTTTCTCCCCTACTCTACCTCCTCCAACCTCTCTCTGGCTGAAACTAAAAATGACAAAGACAATTTGTGGCATCATATAAATAACTCTATTACGTAAACTACAAGTTTTGAACAGGTTTTAAAACAATATTTTTTGCTTTACAGTGCTGAAAAAAATCCATCGCATATCCATTTTGCTGCAAAAACAGACAGCCCAGCCTTCCTCTATTGTTAAGCAGCTGTAAGCTGCACACATGGCTGTTCAGTAGTTCACAGTTTGAAGTCAATAAAACATAAGCAGGCCATAAATGTCTTGGCTAAATAATTTTTTTCCTCCTCAAAGTATCCTTATCATTTAAAGAGCACACTTCAAAAATAAATGCTTGGCACACTTCTGTGTGTTCATGTTGCAGATTTAAGAGCCATGTCAAGGTTCTGTTGAATCCTGTCTTTTCATTAGGTAGGCAGGTGGTGACAGTGCTGGCTACACAACAGTCTGCTGTGTTACTGGCAAGCGTCTTGGTAATTACGATTTACCATCAGGCCCAGACTGCAGGGGAGCAAAGAGAGATAAAGGCTGCAGCTCTGCAGGAAGGCAGCTACCTGTCTCAACTCCTTTTTACCACTATTGCATAAATATCTGTAGCTTGTAGCTCAACATCTGAGTGATAGCTTATATCCCAGTTTTTTCTTCTTCTATGTTTTCAAGTCAAATTTGACTTGCCTTTAAAGTTAAAGTGAGAATATTCATCATTTCCATTTTTACTACACTGAAGGTGGTTGAACAAATGTCAACTGTGATTACAATCTAAGCAAACTAATTACAGTGAAAACGATGATCTGTATATATAAACAGCGCCTTGGAGAGGCACTCATGCTAACTAACTCCATTGTATTTTACTGACAGATGAACATGACCTGGAACCTAATTATGGGATGAAAGAAAAATGATTAATGCTTGTAATAAATGTTTGCACATTTGTAAATGAAAATTGTGGTGTGCAGTTGTATTCAGCCTCTTTACTCTGATGTACCAAAATAAAATACAGTGCATTATGACATGTCAGGAGTAAAGTTTGAAAATACCGCCCCAAGCATTGGAGATTTCACCAAGTTCCATTCAATCCATCATGTGAAAATGGAAAGAGTATAGTGCAATAGAAAACCCACAGAGATATGGCCATCCATCTAAACAGTCGGGGTTAGGAGACAAGTGCACTAAACAAATAACTCTTTTATCAAACAATAGTGAAAAAAAAAGATGTTGAAAGACAGCCATTTGAAGACCAGTTTGCAATTTACCACACACCATGTGCAGTAAATTGTGAAAGAAGGTGCTCTGGTTAGATGAGATAAATACTGAACTTTCTGGCCTCCAAGCAAGAAGCTATGCATTGCGTATTAGTAACACTAAACATGAGAGGTTCCTGGGTGTGATGGAAGGATTGAAGACAAACAAACAGAATATGGAGCAATAATTCACCTTGCAATGGGTCAACACTGAATAGAGCTACAATGGCATGGTTAAAATTGAAGCATATAAGTGTTTTAAAGTTGCTCAAAGTCCAGCCCTAAATCCAATTAAGAATCTGTGAACTTAAAATGAATGTTTCTCCATCAAGTTTAATGAAGCTTCAGTCAATTTGGAATTGACTATGAATACTATTAAGGGTTGAATACTAATGCAAACTCTCTTTCATATATGTTTGGGAAACAAAACAATAAAAATCCATCTATTACACCTTCATAAACCTCTTTGTGTTAGTATTTTGCTTAGCATTTTTTTTTATTTAGATTGAAGTCTGTGGTTGTGATGTGAGAAAAATAAAAACACCCAGGGGATGTGAACACTTTTGCAGGACAAGTCATATTGTGAATGAGAGCATTGCTTTATACCAAAATGCCAAACTCCTCAACAACGGAAAGAGCTGGTGATTAAAGTTAATCAGCCACTTTAGAGGAGTTTTAATAGAAAAACTTGTTTTTGTAAAGCAGATGTTTTAAAGCAATCGAGGACTAACTTTGTGTATGTGAGGGCTTAACACAGCTTTAACTGGGGCTCTAAGATTTATTAGCAAGTCATAATGAATTTGAACGGCACCCCTTTGAGATCTGCCCAAACCAGCAAAACTGGGACTCCCAGATCGTTTAATGGCTAATTTAACCCATGAGCAATGATAAACTGCTCATAAGAGGCAATTCAGGTTAATTCACTTACGGTACTCAGAAACCACACAAAAGAAATCGACTGTTTGATCAAGCAACTTTAGTGCTGCATTATTCCTGCAGTTCTCAGAGGACGTTTTATATCCTCGGTGGCGTGCAGACCCTTTCTGAAGATACAGAACAAGGAGATCTGTACTCACACACACTCTGCAGATACTAGTAGAGTACATGTGTCTGCTTTACTCATGCAGACACATGTAGAGGCAGAGGCAAATGATGCACAGTAAAAGTTCAGCAGGTGGAAGTGCTTATGTCTGTAATAACATTTTATTAGAGTCTTTAAATGCGAGCTGGGGATACTGTGTGTAATTAACAGTGAGTAAATGCTGCATACATAGACACAACTGCACACAAAGTCTAAGATTGCATATACATATTGTATACATTTGCCCTGTAACTGCATGTCATTGTGTCAGCATGTGTATTCATATGCGCATGCTTAGCTGCTCTTTTGAAGCAAGGCGTTTGATTTGTTTAAAGTGATGTCTGGGTTTAATGTGTTGCTGTGGGATTTGTTTGTGTGCTTTGATTTTGCCTGGGCTTTCTGTTGGGCTTTAGGGTTCTTTAGCAGATCTCCTTTGAACTGGCAAACACAAGGCTGCGAATGGAGTCTGAGCTGTTTATCTGAGAAGAGGGGTCGACCATGGGACACGCAGACATTAGATTAGGATTTTCCCAAAAGAGGTTCATGTTAATGACGCAGGGTTTAGTGCAATGATCAAACTTAAAGCAGAAAGCTCAACTAGGAATAAAAGGTTAATTTTAACTGGCACAGTAGAGCTGATTGTTATTGGTAAAGACATTGCTCAATGTTTGTGATTCCATATTCAAAATACATCATTTACTGCATCCAGACAATGTTGCAACTTATAAAATGTGTTCTTAATTGTCAATTTGAAACATCACTTGGAAAAACAACCGCATTACCTTGCCGGGTTTTCAGATTAGTCTAAGGTGGGAAGCACAATCATTTACTGCTTAAAGAAATGAGCTGTCAGAAAAGACTAATTATGACCACATTCACTGCTGCTGGAGTTTTCCTCATATTCTCACTGCTGGTCATCATCTCCTGATTCATAACTTCAGAGTTGCCCATTGACTCATTCAAACCTTGATTGAAGTGACAAAACTAATAGCGTGTACCAACACTTACTTTGGCATACTGCAGTCCTGAGTCTTAATATGTTACGAAATAGCTGCAACAGGCAAGTGCATGCAGGAGCCGAACTGCCTCATTAAGTTTGTATGTTCTGAAAAATCATCACTGTAATCATTGACTATTGTCAAGATGCATCCAAAATTTTTTATAGGCACATAACTGCAGGGCTCTGAAATGCAATTCTTTCTTCAGCTATTCCTTCATTTTACTCTGTGGCCTGTA
The DNA here is from genome assembly GCA_903067065.1 of Brachyrhaphis terrabensis. NCBI lineage: Eukaryota > Metazoa > Chordata > Actinopteri > Cyprinodontiformes > Poeciliidae > Brachyrhaphis > Brachyrhaphis terrabensis. The sequence continues at coordinate 63,165 of CAEGAG010110721.1, read as the reverse complement.
TGTAGTTTCCTTTGGTCTACTGTGTTATGTCGCCTCCAGTCCTAGTCTGCCACCAATATGTTGTATTTGATCTCTGTCTGGGGTTGTTTTATAGATGCCTCTGTCAACTCTCTTAAGCCCATTAAAAGCTGCCAGATGTCTGTTCTAAATATGGTACACAATTGACTTTCTTTGTAGTGTATAGGGAGAGTAAAAGGTGTTTTTACTTTGCCTATATCTGCTTATGTTTTCCGTGGATCATATTTTGTACAGATAATTGAACCCCTGATATTGAGAGGCCAGATCACATGAGAGGTAATTTGTAATAAATTAAAGTGCCTTCTGGATTTAATGGCTCACTTGGTGAATCTTTGGATCTCCCATTGCAGCCATTTGGTGAATTAACGCCTGCTTCTGCGATGCGAGGCTTATTTTCCCCAAAGCTCGGACTTGGATCTTCAGTCTTCAGCTGAACTCCGGTCCACAGAGCTCCCAAACACTGCTCCACCATATTAGCAGCAGGGTAAATGGGGAAATACAAACAAAACAAAAGTGCTTGTCTTACGCTAGCTGGAGAAATGGCTCGTTGTTCGATGTGGAGTGAAGAGGAAGCAAAGGCCCTCATACTAGAGCAATCCTACAACCGCTAAAATTTGACGCCACACAATTTTTGTTTTCATTTCGTGAAGAAGGAATTTGGACTCAATGTCTTGTCCAGAGGTTTTCGTGTCATTTCCTTCAATGGTTCTGGAGGCAAGGGAGAGAGTAAGGGAGTAAAAAGGTTGTTTGGACTGTTTGACACAGTTCAGTGTGAAAGCGAATCGGACCAGTTGAAAATGTACAAATGTTGCAATTTTGGTCCCCAATCCCACCGAGTGAACCGGACTATCAGGTGTGAAAACACTGTTAGTAAAGAGCAAGCAGAAAAGCTTTAAATGATCCTACAATTGATTGGAAATCTATTGAAAGGGTGAAGCATAATTCAAACAAAATATATCAAGTTATTGTTTCTGTTATAGTGATAGAAACAACTGCTTTATACATTAGCCAAAAGAATAGTCAGTACCTCAAAACATCTTTGACACTAAAGGCAACAGCAGAAAACGCATAACTGAAAAATGAGAAACTTGGGATCTGTTTATGTTACAGGTTGTCTACACTAAATATCAACAGTTTCTTTTCTCAAATATAAATTTTTCTCTTTCCAAGCCTTTGACCTATATTTGCAAATCCTGTTTCACATGTCTAGCATGACAAATCAAGTTGGGACTACAGATAGAAATCTAATCTTTATGGTAAGTAACAGTAGACAACAATATCTGAGAGCTGATACGGTATCAGCTAAATGTAGAGGTGATTGCTGATAATACCAACACACACAAATCAACCTGGCCTGTAATCTCATTTTCCATTTGTCCTAAATTTAACGTCAATATTTTTAGGGTTCATTTTCGGACTCTGCAACTGATTTTCTGGTTTTGCTCCAACCTTGTGCAACATACTCATTGGTGAAGATAATGTGAAACAGGACTTTTTCTGTTGTTTCTAAAAATCACAATCTTTCCTGTGATCTTCAATCAACCTCCTCGAGTCTTTGAATGCTCTCTGTTGGGAAATATAAAGCCGCAAAGTTTTTAGCTCAGACAGGAAGTGTTTGATCAGTCATCCAATTTTAGCCCATGTCTTTATTTCCTCTTGTACTAGATACTCATAGCTAATGCTCTTTGTTTGATGGATCAAATCACATGTTTTACAGGCAGACCACTTCAATTAGAGCGAGAGCAGACAGCTTCCTTATTTCCTGTCACCTGTTAATAGCCCAAATTTCACCTTTTTTGTCTTTCATCTACATGCCAAAAGAGTGTTTCCTAAACACCTAGAGCACATTTCACTCACAGTTCTTTTCTTTTGTTGAGGTTTATGGGGTTTGCAGACTCTGTTTTAAACTTTGGCCGCTTAGGGCGTAGGGTGTGCATATGTTAACAATGGGTTTAATGAACAAATATATCCCACAAAAGATCTAACAGATGGTATTCCTTTGATGATACATTGGCAGAAGTGTAAAAATTGAAATCAGATGTAATTTCTGTTATTTAGAAAGATTTTTTTTTGCATTTCCATTCAAGTCCAAACCTCAGCTGTGAAGGAAGAGACTATAAACTTAATTGGCTATGACGTGCAGGGTTCGAAGATATAAAATGCAACATTCCCTTTGCCTGTGGTACATGTTCCACTGAAAGTAATCTGTTCTGCTTAGCTGTTTGGCAGAAAACATATCTGAGTCTGATTCTGCCACTAGTCCATCTTAATTAAAAATGTGTGTTTTCTTCTTTGCGTTGTTGTGGTTCATTAAAGACCCACTCTTGATCAACTATGAAAGGAATCCCTGGATTGTTCATTTCATAGTTTGATGTTTTGTAACTAAAACTGAATTAATTTATCAAGATTATTGTGAAACTGTTGCTAATGGGCTTAGACAGTCAATTGAAGGGTCAACTAATGACTTCCTACTGTCTCATGCATGGTTGTGGTAACACACATAAGCATATGGAAATAAGTAACATTGATCTAACTTGTGAACTATTTTCTAACAGAAGTATTTTTTTTACTGCCTAAAGAATTGTACTGATTCAGTTCATCTTTGGCATTAGCTGCAGCCACACTCTTTCTTATTGTGCCACAAATGTTGACTAATCAATGTATTTTACTTGTGCATTTTAAGCAGTTAAAATGCACAAATAAAACATGTGTAAAACATAATTATTTACTGATACAACCAGAAAAAATTCTATACTTTTTTGCAATGTCACCAAGACAAAGTATTTGGTATGCTGAGATTAGGGCATCTTCATCAATGCAGACAGAGTTTGTATTACATGGTTTCAGATCGAGTAACATTATTATCAAGTCATTGCTTTGCTATTCATTGTGAAATTTGTTGCTGTGGTGCCTCTAATATATAATGTCTCACAGTTTTTTGGCAGGCCCAAAAAGTCTGTGGCAGCCTAGAGATCAGTTTATGCATAGTGAAATATGAGATGTTTGAGACCCCCTGTGAAAATGCTTATACCCATCTAACTTTGTAGTTCAAACACCAAAAATAGATCAACATGCATTAATACACACAGTGAAAACCATCTCTGCAGAGGTTATTATCTACAGTCTTCTTTATTTTCTTTGTTGGGGACTCAGCATCAAGAAAAATAAATGCAGCTCCTGGATTGGCTGCTTTGCAAATACCAGTCAAAAGCATTTGAAGCAGCTTTGCGCCGAGTTATTCCATCCAGAAATGTGCTTCCAAAAAGGATTGTGTATGGGTAACGTTGCTGCAGTCCAGTGAGTATTTTACTTTTTATTTGAATTGCCCATCATAAAGCAGTTTCCCATCCTTTCTCTGAACATATCTTTCTGAAAATATGACTTGGAGATCATTAAAGCTTTAAATCTCTTGATCAGCCAGAATAGATCACAAAAACACACTTCCTCAACCCTGTTTTAAAAAACAAGAAATAAATGTTTGTGTCTTATATATGAAAGATCTAAATACCATTAAAATAACACTGTACAGAAGCTCTTTTTTCCAGTTCTACTCTTCTTTGAACCCCCTATCCCGCTGTGAATGACCCGTCATCAAACAGTAGCAATGTGGATGCAATTATGACTCCTAGGTCAGTTTGTCTCTCTAAGGTTTAAGTGGGCTGGAGCGTTTCATGATTACAGACTTTGCTGTGTGTTTAAGGCCCGGACGTTTGTGATTCTGGGGTTGCCTCTGACTCTGTCTAAAAACTTGCAAAGCTGCTCTCTAAACTCAGTGCAAGTGCTGTTTGAACTGTTTTACTGTTGTTTACCCTAAAATCTTACAGCCTTTATTATCCACTCTCCACTGATCACAACTCCTTTAAACTTTCCTTTCAAACCTCTAAATCAGTACAACATTGTTTACACAAAAAGTGCAATTGTGTGTTATTTTTTTTATCTCAACAAACTGTAACCAAATCATGCAATGATACAAAAATATTTTTCCATCTTTTAAATGATCATTACAGGATTCACTCTACAAGATAATGCTGCACTTTTAAAATATATTCATTTGCATAACTTATTCTTGGATGATATGGCAATATTTAATTTTCTATAAGAATAATGAAGTTTGTTTGATTTAAACTGAATTGATCAACTGGATCTTGAAAGTGTAAAAAAAATCTTAACATGTCAGATTATTGGGACTTAAAAATACAACATGATTTAACTTTTTTCTATCGTTAATGCAATATGTATTCTGTACAATCAAAATAAACATATCAGTTAAACCGGGTGCAGATTTTAGGATTATTTGCCTGCTTAGACAAAATCTTCTGAAAAAGAAAATCCCTCCTCATGAGCGTGAATCAGTGGTTTTTGGTTGTTAGTGCAAGTGATGCACAAACTAGTGATGTAACTCTCTCCTGAACTAAGATGACAACAAAGATCAAACAGTGTTCAACATCTTGGGGGAAAAATCATTCTCTGTGATGGCTGCTGTGATCATAGTCTGATTCTTGTCCTCATTTGCCCAGCTAAGAGAGCTTCTCTTTTCCTCCCTCTGCCTCTTAAACTTTTTGAAATATGAGCTTTACATTGAACTAATTCACACCAGGAACGTGAGGTACACTCATTGTTGAATCTCTGATGTAAATCTGCCACAGCAGCAAATCATTATGTTTGACATCTTCTACTATAGTGTTAGAGGAGCCATTGAGACTTTTATCTACAACTTTATAACACAGACCTGAAGGTTTTGGGTCACAACTGGTAGTCTTGGTATATCATCCTGCTCTAGAAAATATCTGATTTAATAGAAAATTTATCCCACAGCATGATGATGCGATTGTTACATGTAGAACCCATCCAGTACAATAAGATTCATGAATAAGTCCAGGTAAATCCAGTGCAGAATGACATCAAGAAAAGAAAAACAACCTAACTGGAATCAAACTGTGCTTTAACAACGCATCACTTTAAGGATGTGGACATGTATGCAACCAGATTATTAAAGCTTTTTGTACTTTTTCTATTTCTTTTCTAAAAAAAAATATTTTTATTTTTCAGTCTAATTATATATTAAAAAAACAAATCATATAAGCAAAAAATTTGAGAAATTTTTACTTGCCAAAATTTGTCACCGTAAGATTAGTATGTACACTTCTGAGAGCCACTTTAAATAATTCAACTGATGGTGAAATACAGATATCCAAACAGGAACTACAACTTACCTATAGATGTCATTTAAGTAACAAATACATCTTTTGATTGACACTTTGTGAAGATCTGCTAGTGTGCCCTGACCCAGAAACCTAAGCAGGAGATTTGAATGGTTTGTTCTAACAGTGAATAAACAACAGGTAGAACCAAAGAAACCAGTGGTGTAATTACACCAAGAATGTAAAAAAAAATTGCCATAGTAAAATTTTAAGTAGGTCAGTTATTAAACGTGACTTTCTCCCACTTTCTCTGAAGTCACTTCATGAGGAACTGCACGCTTATTCATAAATTATCGTGAAAGGATGTATTTTGTACATAGTGGCTATGCCTGCTTGTGATATTGCTGCAAGCCGTTTGTTATCAAGAACATCTAGCATATTTGTTGGGAACATGCAGAACTTTGCAAAATTTTGTTTTCGGCACAACGAGAAGGAAAATGAAAAGGCATCAGTAGTTCATAGACAGGCAAGGGCAGTACTTCTCTACAAGCCGCTGAGCTTTGTTGCTTACAATATCATTAGTGCCCGACGTGTGTGTGTTGGTGTGTGTGTGTATGTGTCTGTTGATAGGGGCGGCAGCAGTAGCATCTGTCAGTACTCTGGGTGGCCTGGTGTTCCTGTTGGTAATTGGATCTTAAAGTTTTGGACTGGTGCTGACTGATAAACACCCACCAACACACATATGTGCACACATTACAAAAATGGACATGGCTTTTGTAGGACTTGTTTCTGTTTGTTTATGTCTGCACCAAATGAAATGAATGAGGTTATATTTATGCATCAAGATCCTGAGTTGAGTCACCTGAAATTATTTTTCAAGCGTCATGATTGTTTGTGTGTCAAAGTGTAATTTAACCAGCATTATCAGAGACTTTTGCACATTTATGATGAACACTAACTGCGTCTGGCATCCTCTTAAACCATTAAAGTGAAAATATGTAAATACCACAAAGCCCTTATGTGTGCAATGCTGTTACATGAGGGTCATCCCTGGAGTCATTACTTCATGCCAAACGATGAATAATGACAGTGCTGTCTGTTTGGGTAATACCTGCATCAACTGTGTTATTTGATATCAGTAGGTTTAACCACATACTCAGAGTCAGACCACCTGGATTTCCTGCTGGGAAGCTGACTATTTCTGTAATGGTTTCTAAGGCATTAAGCATCCATAGGACTTTTGAGAAAAAAAACACACACACAACTCATACAGTGTATGCGCTGTCTTGCAAAAGTATGTATGCCTGTTGAACTTTTTCACATTTTCTGATTTTACTATTATAACCTTCAATTTATTTATTTATTGTTACATTTTATGTGCTAGATAACTATAAGATAGAAAGGTAAAAAAGGTATGCATGTTTTTGTTTTCACGTTTTGAATTAAAATCAGAAACAATTAAGCATCAGCATTTTCTTATGAGGACGCAAGTCATGATGATATTAACAGTCCGATAATGATGATGTTCAGCTATGATTCATCTGCCAATAGCACATTTTTTACTGCATCTTGTTGTCGCTTACATGGGTTGTGGAAAACAATATTTTTTTCAGGATTACAATTTATTTATCTCCATTCATCAATCCAGTAACACTACTTCCAGGGCAATATACTCTATACTTATATATACTAAGACAAATATATATAAGTTCCATGCAAAGTGTTTTGTATGTTCTCCAGAAAGTTAAATATTGGTCATATCTGACCAGAACACCTGCTTCCACATTTTTGCTTTGTGACCTACATGGCTTGTGGCAATCTGAACGTCTTGTGGCTTATTTTTATCAACAGTCATCTTCTTGCCAGTGTGTCATAAAACCAGATTTGTGGAGTGCATGAGTAATCGTCAACAGATTCTTCCAGCTGACCTATAAATCTCTGCAGCTTCTCCAGGGTTACCATGGGCAGCTGGAACACTTCTCTGATTCATGCTTTCCTAAATTAACTAGTAAGTCTGGGTGGGCAATCATGCCTTGGTAGATTTACAGTTGTGCCATACTCTTTCCATTGATGGATTGAAAAGTGCTCTGTGAAATGTTCAAGCCTGGATGTATTGGTTTCTGACCTAACTCAGCTTTAATATTCTCCTAAATTTCATCCCTAGATATATTATTTTCTATGTGTGAGGTATACAGATATCACCAACGGCCTATTTATACAGAAATTAAGTTACACACAGTTGGACTAATTTACTAAGTAGGTGACAATTTGGTCAACAATTTTATTTAGGAGTATCAGGATGAAAATAATTGCTACACGTCTCAAATTTGTATTTGCAAAATGAACATTCTGTATAAATGTTATCACCTGATAATCATGCGCAGCTTTGCGTTGCTCTGTCACATAAACCTCCAATAAAAAGCATTTGCACTTATTTACTAGTGTCTAAAACTTTAAAAGCCAAAAGCATTGAAGAAAATCATTAATCAACCTTATAACCTTCATAAGCTCATTATAAGCTCATTATGATAAAAGTTCTTCCTGTCCCTCACCCAACACCATTTCCTCTCTTTCTCCCTCCTCCCCATTTCCTCTTCCTGTCGTCCTCTGTTGTCTTCCAGGTGGTGCTCGACAACATGAGAAGGAAATGCAAGTGCCACGGGACGTCAGGGAGCTGCCAGCTCAAGACTTGCTGGCAGGTCACTCCAGAGTTTCGGCTGGTGGGTTCAATCTTAAAAGAGCGTTTCCACATTGCCACCCTGATCAAGGCTCAAAACAGGAATAACGGCCAGCTGGACCATTCGAACCATAACAACCACAACAACCACAACCACCATCACAGTCATCGAGAGAACCACCACTCACATCGCCGGCGGCTTAACATCAGGGAGCTAGTGTATTTTGAGAAGTCACCTGATTTCTGTGACCGGGACCTTAGCTCAGACTCGGCGGGCACACAGGGCCGGATCTGCAACAAGACTAGCCCAGGGATGGACAACTGTGAGAGCCTGTGCTGCGGGAGGGGGCACAACATTCTGCAGCAGACGCGTAGCGAACGCTGCAATTGCAAGTTTCACTGGTGCTGCTACGTGGTCTGTGAAGAGTGCAGGATAACAGAGTGGGTCAGCGTTTGCAAATGAAGAAAAACACATTAAAAGTCACCAGACATAAGAATTAAAAGACAGACAAATGCCCCAATGTTTTTTGTCATGGACTGCAGTGTTTTTGTTGCAGAAAAGTTATGGAAGGATAGTGTGACGCACTTGATGCGGCAAATGGAAACCTGTGTTGGTCGGTGTAGAGCGTGCACATGCAGGAGGTGCCTGAAGCTGCCACACACCACCCTTCTTTGGAGACTATGGAACATAGTCATAGTCTCAACCTGACTAAGCAAAGAGGATTGCTTCAGAAAGAAAGTAAAATTTCTTCTTAGCTTTATTGGTATAAGATCTATTTGAAATTCTGATTTGCTTTGTATATTTTAAACAATTCATACACTAAGCAGTACAATCAGCAACTGATGACATTGCTTGAATCCAGCCATTTTCATGTCGCTTGACCACTATCTATACACACAAGTGTAGAAATTTAACAGATTTATTTCAAAATAACAAATAATATTTCAGCACTTGCAGATTTTGTGCCTTCTTGAAGGGCAGTTAAGGAGTTTCAATATTTATTTATAGCAGCTGTCATGTTGCACATAAGACAGAGCAGGTTTAACTGATACTTTGTAAATCCTCCCATCAATGTTGTGTTGTGTGTAATAAAGTATAACCCTGAAAACAACTATGACATCCCTCAAAGAACACGTGTTCTAGTTATAGTAAGGAAAGAGAAGATCTAGGTCTAAAATCAACTTCCAGAATGGACTGAGCTTTTTACATGTCTGCAGCCATGACAACTGAGAGGTTGAAGGTAAAGTCAACCAAAAGACAGATCTGAAGCTGCATGTTGGTGCTGTTGCTTTATGGGATTCCTCTTGGCACACCTTCACCTTCTTCAAAGGGAAGAAATAAAATTAACTTCCAAGTACCACTTCTAAACACTAAGTGTGTGGACCCACTTAACGATTACCACAGACACAAGTTTGTGCCACTGTTTTCGGACCACCAAATAACACAGCACAGATATGCAATTCTCAGTTTCCAGTGTGTCATGTGTGGTCTGTGTGATGTGATAAGTGATGTACGAAGATGGTCAGAATGCACATTAAACCCAACAAGTCCACATTTTATCTTTGACGTGATCTAAACAGCACTGTAAATAAAAAATGAGTAATGCTGCACAAATGCCATCAATAATGTTCAAGTGTGTCAAGAAATTGCGTGCACATGAACAAGCTCCAGTTCCACACACACTATGAACATCCTTAAGTGAGATCAGGCAGAGTCTTTCCTGTCTTGTGACACAGTGTCTTGCGTGCAACACTGTAAACTTCTTGTTGTATGTACATTCACTCGCTTCACAAATTATCAGTGTGTACTATAAGGATATTCTGATGTCCGCTGCAAAGTATATATAAGGAACAGTTTAAGTAAGCTACTTATCAGATGATGTAATTTATTTAAAGCAATTTATTTTCTGTGTTTAAAACAGAAAAGCAGAAATCTGGGATTGTGTAACCAGTATAACTGATAAGTAGTTTGCACATACTAAACAGTGTCCAGCAGAACTTTGAAAGATGTCAGAATTATGTATTTTAAGTGTTAAATGTAATGTATGTTTGTATTTTTCTGTTTTAATATGGTTATTATCTAAGTTATTTTATTTTTGTGGATAACTTAATATTTGTAAGACAATAAAAACAGACTGTTCATGAAAGAGGCTTCATTGTGATCAGTGATGACATGAATTTGTCATACTATATTACAAAAGGTGCAGCTATTTACAGCTCATTATGATAAAAGTTTTGACTAATATTTACAGTTTTTCAAGACAACCAAACTCAAGCATTTTTTATTTTCTAATTTAGGTTTAAGATATGTTTGATATATGCAGCATTTCAATAAAAAACTCACGGTAACATAGTAATTTGATTGTGATTTAAGATGGCTGAGTGTTTGGAAATACATACCATCCTTTAAAATGTATATATTTTTATTTATTTGTCATTATTTTGAAGAAAACAGTTTTGACTTTGAATTAAATCTTGTAAAGGCTATGAAAGGGTAAAACATCTGAAGGGGTCAATGCTTTTTATAGGCACTGCATCTCACTGAAACACCGTTATCTGAATAATTGGGTTGCAAAAACTTAAAGATAACACAGATATGCAAAGGTTAAGGAGCCCCTGACTTGAATCTATTCAAGTCAGAATCTATTGAATCTAAACATTACAGACATAAAAATGCTTACAAATGTTCCCACTTTATATAATTTATAACCACTATTACAAATTCTTGTCACAAATGATTCATGCATTTAGCTGTGAGTTTTGGATATTTCTAGGTGTCACATGGCTCACCTTGGCGTTTCTTATTAATCATCAAGGTTTTTCTTCTGCTCAGTAAAAACCTAGAAAATCCATCAAGTGTTATTTTTGCTCCTGATTGACACTATAAATTTGGTAGAGAAAGGTTAAGTTTTAACTTCAAAATATGGGTCTTTATTTGCAAGGTTCATATATTTAATTTTTTAACTTTACAGTGGCCCAGAAGAGTCAACCAAATGCAAATGTCACAACACAACAGCAAAAGCCACTAAAGTATATTTAAAACGAAAAATAAACTTGCTATGATAAGTTTCCATTTTAGCATAACTTTTTGTTGTTGTGTTGTGACTTTTGCATTTTATTTATCGTTCAGTAGCAACATACTAACAAGTTCTATCGTGTACTGAGCTCTAAATGCAAGACTTCATTCATGTGTTTCTAACTATTGCTGCTAGAGTTATTGACAAAATACGCTAACCTTCCCTGGATGAATGCAGTGTGTATTTTACTGGAAATATTCCACAGTACATTGTGGCTATGGGTAAGCTCCGCCAAACTATGTTACTCTCACTGAGAGACCAAAATGACAACAAAAAAGACAATATTTCATTCTGTTTGCCTCTCTGGTGTAATTATAGTTATTACAGCAATTACTCCTGACTTTGCTTGACCTGAATGTTTTGTTAGGAGTCTTCAGATATACCCAGGCCAGATAAGACCACACGTTTATGGTCAAGTGCAGACCCTCCCTTACCAGTTGCTGCTTGCGTGCAGAGAGAAATCCTGTTGAGTGTTCTGACTTACTTGTGTATTCTGTGCCTCAAGGGATGTGATGAAGTCACCAAGTGATGTGTAAAAATGCAAGAGATACACTTTTAAAGTAAACAGATGTGAAGTAAAAATGTGCTATTCTGGACTCATGCGATTCTATTCTTATCCAAATATCCAGCTGCTCTCTGATGCGCCATATGGACGCTGGACTCAACATGCACACTTCATCCTTAAGTGCGCTGATCCAAGTGAAAATGCTCTTAACAGCCCTCTCTTTGCGCTTAAATAGTTTATGTGTGAATGTGTACTTGGAGTTATGCTGTGTGTGTGAATTGCACGTGCGTGTTTGTTTATGCAGCCATGTCTGTTTCTTTTGGCAGACACATGCGTTTAAGTGACAGAGTGGGCGTATGCATGGTAGTATTATGTTTTCACAATGGCCTGAAACCAAGGTTGAGCAACCTGCTGTGATTGCTGTATGTGTTATTTAACCAGTAGGCTTCACTGGCTGCCAACTGCAAGTTCAAATGGTACTGGACAAAACCTAAAGCTCCTCACCTCATGCTTTCTGCCCTGATGTTTTGATTTTAAATAGTAAAAAACAAAAAAGAAAATCCTCATATGTCTTAAAGACTTGCTAAATTTCTAATCCCTAAAAATAATTATCACATATTAAATTACTTAAAAGAAAAAAAAGATGAAACATTAATCTTCATGAGAATGGTTCTTGCCTGTGAATGTGAGCAACACCAGGTCTGAACTTGTGTGCTAAGTTTATTTGAACAGTGACTGCTATTTTGATAGAAAACAGGTCACGAGTGACAGAAGATTTGGGCTGAAACAACATCATACTGGTAAGTTTGGTTTATTTTGTTGTGACTTGAACAAGCACGTCTGAATCACTTGTTAAATATGCTTCAATGTTTTCAATGTAAAGGTCAGAACGTGGCTCAATGATGGCCAAGTGGACTTACATATAATCACAGATGATACTTATTTTTAATCACACTGTTTCATAAGCCTTTGATTTAAAACAGAGAAAGAAAAGAAGGAAGGAAGGTAAAACAAAGATGTGCACACCATTTCTATAATTTAACATACAGGTCATGTAAGCTGACCAAGACACTACCTTAGCAGAATGCATTACTGTGATCTGGATCCTAGTGATACCTTTCATTGAATTACACCTGGGATTCCCATATCCATCTTCCAGTTTTGCTGACAAAGAAAATCTTAGAACAAAAGATGCTCAAACTGATTTGTGGCAGGGAAGGAACAGGTGGTTTGTCTGGACTAGGTTGTCAGCTGTTTTGCACTTTGAATGACTATAGATGTAATTGATACAAATAAAAAATACTTCTAAATAAAGTTGCCAAAATACTCTGAGCAGAAAACTGCATGGGAAAATAAAATTTGCTGGAAATTCATACAAAATTAAGACAACAAAGTCATAATTTTGTGTGTAAGCAGTCTGTTACAGATGTAAACGGGTGTGCAGGAGGACACTGGGCCATTCCCAGAAACCCACACTATCAAAATGTTCTAATATGTACAACATTTTGGCGCACTCCCCTTTTTTTTTATTTTTTATTTCTTTTTCCCCTTTGCGGGCTCTAGTGTTCCTTATTTGATAGTAGGCTAACAGGAGGGGGGTAATGAGAGGGGGGAAGACATGCGGCAAATATCGTCGGGTCTCGGAGTCGAACCCACGACGGCCGCGTCGAGGATTCAAGGCCTCCAAATGTGGGTCGCGCTAACCCCTACGCCACCACAGCACGTCCGGCGCACTCCCTTTTTAAGCAGTATTATTATTTATTACATGTTAAAAATAATAAGAAGATAGTGACAGATGAGAGATGTAAAGATGCATGATTATAGAAAGCAATTTCCAAGCTAAAGCTATTCAAGTTTAAGGTTTGTCACATATCATCAATGTGCGTAATAAAAACCAAAGCTCACTTCAGAGTTCAGCACATCAATTACTATTTGTTTATCAAATTAATCAGCATTCAAATTTGCCCCTGTAGACTTATGTCGTCAATGATAATTGGATGTTCATGATGACATCATCATATATGTAACACCATTAGCAGGAGCCCAATGGGCTCTTAATTTTGCAACTTTGTTAGAAAAATGAAAAAATATATATGTTTAAGTGCTAGTTGATCTCTTCTAAAATATTTCAATTATTTTTTTCATTAAAACTTGGGCTTTCATTTCCATGCATAAGTAGACATGCCCAGTTAGAGCAAATTCTGCAGGAGGACTGGTACACTTAAATAGAAGGCAACACAAGGTAAGAATGCTATATAGAAATATTAAAGCAACATTTAAAAACATTAGGCAGGTAATTAAAGCTTGGGTACATATTGGTCTTCCAAATGGACAATGGCTCTAAGCATGCAGCCAGAGCTGCTACAAAGTGGCTTAAAGACAAGAAAGTTGGCATTGCCATCTTAAGCCCTGATCTCAATCCAAAGGAGAAGTTGTGGTTAGATCTGAAAATGTGTGTGTGGCAGCCTAAACCTGACTGACTTATGGTAGTTCTGTCAAGAGGAATGGCCCAGAACTCAAATAAAGACCCAAAAGGTTTAACCCAAGTCATACAATTTAAAAGACGATTATCCCTGTTACGGAACAAATGTATGTAAACTTCTGAATTCAAATAAAGTTACAAAAAAAAATTCTAAAAAATGTTCTAAGTTTTCTGGCATTTAGCAAAGAGGTTTAATTTGGATAATTATGACTAACTTACAACAAAAGAAGTTTGGTCTGATTTAACTTCAGTCAGTGAGAAAAAAAAGTGTTAGTCTTTTTATTTGGTGTATATAAATATCTGGTTTCAACCATATATAGACCAACAAAACCAGAATTACACTTCACACTGGGGTGTGAACAATAACAATCTACCACAAAGTGTGAATAATCTCTCTACTGCCTTGGTGCATTCATATGGGCTGCAACTACATCTAATTGCCTTACGCATTATCTGAGAGCACCCCTGAAATGTTAAGCATGCACAAAACCTTCAAGGTGCGATTATAGGGGTTCCAAACAGCAGCTGGAGTATTTCTTGGTATACATCTGAATTTAGGTCAGGGTCAATCGCCTACTTGCTGCTTAAAATGCATCTTATGGTAAAGTTTAGTGCATGCCAGTCCCTGAACGTCAATTAGGCCATATCGGATCATGGCTGACCAAGCTATGGTTGGATTAGAGAAGAACAAACATAACTTCAGTACCAACCTTTTAAAGTTAAATCTTCGAAGTTACCTACTATGAAGTGAGCTCAGTTGATTAATGACGGCTAAGTATGTTTTCTGGATGATTGATCTCTATACTATGCTGTTCTGTTTTTTGAAAAGTAAAAGGTAAACTCTATCTCCAATAGTATTTTTTTATATTGTTTTAAAAAATTTGGTCTCAACACGGGCTTGGTTTAAAATAACTAATTCATCGGGATTTTTTTTTTACCCTGTGGGATTTTGCTGTGATCTAAATGTGATGTGACAGGAACAGAGAACATGCAAGGAACATCTACATGATCTCATAGGGCCCCTCTTGTATACAGTCCTTTCAGGTTCTTTACAAATACTTGATCTGCGCTAACACTGCAGTTTGATCTGTGTTATTTATTCATGATCTTTTCCACCAGGGAGGGATCGAAGAGGAAACATGGATCATTTTTAGTGAGCTTTTTCCTCCATCAATTTTTGACGAGGGTAGCCATGGAGTACATGCTTTTAACACCATTTGCAACATATTCCGCTCGACCTAAACTGACTCTTGCTCCGCTGGATTTGAGTTCCACTTTCTCGAAACCTGACAGGGAACGAGATGGTGTTGAGAAACGTTATGGTCCCGCTGACGAATTCACTTTAACTCAAGCCTCACACACATACACACTCTACATGCTTGTCATTGTCAGCTTGGAAGATAGGGAGTGACACGAGGAGAAATTATTGTAAAATATTGATTAGCAGGGGTCAACCATTTCCTCACAAGAGGTGCTATTTGAGGAAAAAAGACAAACCTCTATGGTCCAATGGTTTTCCCTAGAAAGAACCTTGAGATGCTCTAAAACCAGCTGAAATGTAACACTTTTCGATTGAGAAAATTTGAAGATATCACTTTGCTTGGTTGATTCCAAATCGGAAACTAAATACTAACTGACGATGTTGTAGACATTGCAATAAACAAACAAGGTGACATTAAGACAACTTTGAGAAGTGACTTTCCAAAAATTCACTTTCAAGTAATCTTCTACACAGTCAAAAACAAAGTTTTTTTTTTAAAAGTATTGTTCATCTAAAAACTGACAAACTTTCTGATCTTTATTTGCCCAATTCTTTTTTTCTTGGCCTAAACAAACATCAAAATATTGAGCAGTGAAGTGCAGGCATGTTACCTGAGTTAATTACCCTGGTAATATCAGCTAGTATTACTCACTGAGTTTATTCACAAGGAGAATAACTACATTCAGTTTAAATATAGCTGACTATAGTAAATAAAATAAAATAGAAAAACTAATATAAACTCTGTAGGTCCTAAAATGGTGTCAGTCTGTCCACTGCAGAAACAGTTAATTGACAACAACCTCTTTTCACTCAGACAACAAATACCTCAATTTCTAAAACTATTCCAATAACTTGAGATTGAGCACCGAAGTCAAAAAACATCTGAGAATGTTTGATATCTTGATTGTTGCCCTCTGACAAAGGACTCAACTTAATGTGCCATTGGTTAGTCGTTTATCTCTACATTCTTTCCTAATCTGTCATACATTCTCCAATTTTCCTAAAAATGCTTTTAAAGTCACCATTTGACCTGAACACAAAGAGTTCACCCTTTCTGAAAAACATTAAAAAACAGATCTTTTTTTGAAGAAATATGCATTAAAATTTCTATATTCAGACAATAGAGTTCCACTTTTTTTTGAAGGGTTCTCCTTTGTTTTGCTTTTTTTGCACAGATAACTTCAAGAATAAGTAAAAGCATTACTTTGGTTTAAAGGGTACCTGCAAAAAGCAAAGAATAAAACAAACAAACAAAAACATATTCAAGAGGAAATGTGAAGTAATTTTGAATTAAATGGTTTGGCTCTGTTTTATGGCATGTTGAGCCTATTCTACCGTACAAAAACACTTTCATAAAAATTTATATTCTAATCATCTAGATTAACTTGCACAGTCAACTTCTATTTTGGTGTTGATTTTAGGCATGTCAGTAAATCTATTGTGAAACAAGTGAGGAAGTAAACCGCTGTCAAGACATAGTCCTTTAACATCTAATATTTGAGCAAGCAACATTTTAGTGATCTCGTTTAAAACTGCACTATAGTCATTGTATATATATCTTCTGTAATCTCAGAGAAAATATATATAATATACTTTATGTATAATTGCAGAGCAGGTAGAAAATATTGTCCACATTTCACAGATTTATGAGTAGGTTTTCTACGAGCTCAACCAAAATGTCTGCCATCTTAAATATATCTTAACTCTTTACTCCCAGTATGTTGTATCAGCCCTCTCCTTTATAAGCTTGTTGGTTTTTGGGTTTTAATCAGTTATCTGCCTCAAACAAGTAAAAACTGCTGCCTCATCCGCCAAACTGTCAAACTTCTAAGACGGTAAAATTAGTAATTCCAGCATTAATAACATATTGTGGGACAAGTAACAGTACCCTTTAATCTTAAACTGTTCAGCGGGCTGATTTATGTCCTCTCCACTTCCTACCTTCTTTTTTTCTCTAACTGACCCATGACAGACTGCAGCCCACAGTCTTCTTCAACCAGGCCAGGCTTTAATCATCAAGGGGTGTGTATTGGTCTGAGAGATCTGAAAACCAGTGATGACCCAAATATTTTTGCAAGTTTTTGTTTATATTTCTGTAATTATATGATGACAGATTGAGCACACAAAATTATGATTTTGTTACTGGAGAGTAGGTGGTTCATCATCCTGATTCAACAAAAAAAAAAGAAAGAGAGAACGGTTCGGATGTTTTCTGGCAGATCAGGACTGCTTAGTGTCATTTGGGATTTATGACTATAGAGTCACATTTATGCAATCTCAAATTTAGATTATGAAATTCTAAAGCATTATTTTCTTTTTTTGTCCTAACGTGTACTTAGAACTCAACATTTGACTAGATTAAATGAAACTTGCATATTTAAGACCACAACTGAAGAAGAGGAAGGAGTATATTTATGTTTTATGGTCTATATAGAACAAACTTCTCAAAAACATTAGATGTGCATACACTTTTGGCTTAGTTAAATCAGGGCTCAAAATCTTAATGTTTGTTGCATCTTTCCCAAAAAGCTAAAAGACTACTTTCTTTGATTAATGTTACTTTATATATATATATATATATATATAAATATATGTATAAATAATGTTATACAAATAAACTCGCCTAGCCTCCATGGAACTTAATCAAAATCAGTTGACTGGAGATGACAAATGACATTGAGTTGATCAGGATAAATTAATATGGTAAATTGACTAAACTTATTTATTTTCTCTATAATTTTTGGTCAATTGCTGCGAAGGGACAAGTGCTGTGAATTAGCTGTTGCTATTGCACTATGACGCAAACATGAGACTGCTGTTTTGTTCAGTTTGTCTATGTCGATGTGTGTCTGTCCCTACCAAATAAACTTAAATAATAAATAATTGGTGCCTACCATATGTCTGAAATTATCTATCAATCACTTGAAAATGTGGCTGAAATATTTTCACTCTTACATTATTTTTTTAAAAACTTATCAGGAAGCAAATTAGAAGAAAAACATAAAAAAAATCATCCCCAAAAGAAAACTAAGCTCAGATAAACTCATGAGATCAGTTATAAACTGTTCAAAAAAAATGAAAGGATAAAAACAACACCACTGAATTCAGGTGGAATAGTCCAACTGGCAAAGGGCCTAAAAATACAAAATGAAAAATGCCTGTTGGCAAGCTTTTTACTGGTAAAATTACAGTAGCTCTACAAAGGCCACATATTTTCGCAAGTTGCCCTGACAGCTATGAATCAGTGTTTTTATGTGATCTTGAGTGAAAGTGTCCTTGGGTAAGACAAGGAGCCCTCACATTGCCAGTGATATGCGCACCAGTGTTTGATTGAAGAAGACAACAATGCAGATGAGAGATAATACTGGTGTTTTGTTTAAGGGAAATTACTCTTAAATAATTTTCACAACATGGGTTGTTATGAAAAACATTTACCATATATGTATGCTATCAGCTTTTTCACAGAACTTGTTAGAAAGTAAACTATGAGACAGTAAAATAACACATTTAAATATTCTTCATTTCAAAGCTTACTTTTTTCAAATGCCAACATCTTAAAGTCCTCCTTTGTGCTGGAGGTATTAAATGTCTTATTTGTGGGAGGTTAAGTGAGAGAGAGTTGGGACAGTGTCAAAGAATGGGTGTGAGAGATGATGATGATGAGATTAAGGTTAATCAGTAGCAAGTTATTTGTGCAAAAGAAGAGAAAAAAAACATATCCCTAGGCCATCTCTGCTAAATTACCTTGAGTTCACTGCACATGCTGTCTTTGTACAGACCTGCCAGGTTGATCTCACCCCTCATTCCTCACATTTTTCCTTCCTCTGTTCTCTCCTGTCCAGCGCTCCTTTCTTTTCCCCCATGATCCCAGAGGGCAATGCAGTAGACTGTGACACAACATGGGCAGCTACGCAAGGAAAATTAACATCTCCTGGCCTGTGTACTGAGCTCATGCATACATGTTTACATATCCATTCTACTTGTAGATGACCTAATTATTGACAGAAGATGACTTTCTGTCATGCCCTTCTACAGTCTTGTAATGGAAAATAGAATTCCAGGTATATTTTGCATAAAAACACATAAAACGCCATAACATTTTTATGTTAAAGGATAAAATTGTTACCTAAAAAAACCCATACATTTGTCTTTATTCCATGTGTTTAACCAATTAAACCCACCAATCACAATAGTGACCAAGAAATTTATTTCACTTTCAAGGACTCCAAAAAGCTTACTGATTAAATTTTCAGTTAATGTTCAGCAAATATTGAAAGTTTAGAGTGTTTGGATAATACTTATGCAGTATCACATGTGTAGAGTAAATTATCACATGAATAGAGCTGTTTACATTTTGGTTGCACCATGGCGAGAGGAAGATTGCCACAAACCTCCCAAAGAAGAGGTTAGTAATGTATGTTTAAATAAATGTACGACAAAGATTTTTGGTGCACATCATCTTTAAAGTGTCTAGTTATGACAGTCACCTTTGCATTTACAAAAATTGGTTTGGTGTGTGAGCAGTATGTGTAAACATGTTGACGGTCACAATAGTGACCAGTGGGACAATACATTTGACTTAGGTGCGCTTATCCATACCATATTCTTCCAATTCCAAACGTTTTCATTTTTTAGATTAATTCTGAGTGTGGTTCTTGATCTGTTGGACTTAATGATGGCCAGACAAAGCATACAACAATGCAGTTGTGAGAAAAAAGGAATCCTTACAGATTTTGGTAGTGGTGGCTTAGACATGGACTATAAGGGGAAAATAGGCCATTTTCCATGCCCGATTTTGAATGCATATGATCAGTTCATGGGAAAAGAAGATGATCTTCCCCTTCACCAGTCATGTGGCACTCTGTTAGCACCTGCAAAGTTTATGATGAAGGGAAAACTGTCTCTTTGATGTACCCTTTAAAACTAAAGAGGATCCAAATGAGGGTCCGACAAGATGAGAAACCGCTGGTCCACTAGAAAGACAAGAATATTTTCACAGTAGAAACAAAGATGAGAAAGAACTACACAGAGACTGATGTCAAATAGATCAATGAGCACATGAGAAGTGTAGACCTTCATGACCAAAACCCCTCAAGGTACAGAGTCAAGATCAAGTCTGAGAAGTGGTGGTGGCCCATCTCAAAAGCGCACTTGTAAATAGGATGACTGTAGCTTAGGAGGTTGGAGTTTATCTTGTAACCGGTGGGTTGCCTGCTGGAACCCCCACTTTATCTGTGTCAGTCATTGTGGCCTTGATAAAGAGGACAATTCACCCGCCATGCCTGCTGGTGGTAGAGTACCCGGTGGTGCCAGGGTATGACTGCCTTACTTCTGTCAAACTGTGCCAGGGAAGCTGTGGCTATAATATAGTAGCTTACTCCTATCAGTGTGAGAATGGGTGAATGACTAAATGTGGTGAAAAGCACTTTCAGTTCATTTGGACTTGATAAAAACCTATACAAGTACAGGCCATTTACCTTTAAGATATTATTTTACAAATGTGTCATAGGAGGGATGACCGATTTGCTGACCTTCTCATGGGTTGTGGCTTATTATCTTATGCAAAGGTTTGGCACAAAGTCAGGTCATGGAAATAGATCTCAAATGGACACTTCTCTTGAAGATATGACAAGATGTGACCAAGACATTTACTGGTCAGTCAATGCAAGAATCCTTTCCAGAGATGTTGCTTTTGCATCACCCGTGCCTGGGAGAAATTCAAGGCTTTATTGCACATTGAGTGCTTCAAGAAAGATTATGGAAAGTAAAGAGGGGATGAAATACCCAAAATTGAAGAAAACCAAAGTCACCAAACTGGCCTTTGATTCCAGGCCTTGGGGTCCGGTATCCTGCAACCTTCAGGTGTGTCTCTGGTCCAATACACCTGAATTAAATGGATCACCTCCTCAGTATCCAGTCCAGTTCTCCAGAATCCTGCTAATCACCTGATTCAGGTGTATTGAAGCAGAGACGGATGGAAAAGATGCATGATCTCAGTCCTCAATCCCTGGAGTTGAAGACCCCTGGACTAAGTTTATTACTGTATGACAGTGTGACTGACAGATGTTCTTGATTTTCAGTAATATAAATGAGGCCTCTACTATAGATGTTGTCTTTATGATCTATGTTAATGGAATAACATAACACTAAATCTGACTGAAGTTCAATATAATTATACATAATCACTCAAGCACTCAAATTTACCTTGGTTTGGAATATACAGATAGTCAAATTTGTACTTTACAGAGCAAATGTTGCACAAAAGTAATGCTGTGGCAAGATATATCCAAATAAAGAAACAATGTTCACCTTTTATGATCTTTTCTATTTGGAAAAAGAACTTTTAGCCCATCTTAGTAAAAACACCATATTATCCCACCGGTCACAATTATGACCGATCATAAAACACACTTTTTCATATATTTTTCCACAATGTTTTTAATTATTTCCCCTTAATTAGTTCAAAGGCCTATAAATGACATCTGATTTTAATATTTTTATGTCTGGGAAAAATTTTGGATTAAATGGGTTAACTTAGTGAAGACTGTAAGGTATGCTGACTAAAACCTTCACCTTCTGTTCTGTGCAGGTGTGACTGGGGCCACAGCTCCTATTTTGTCTCAAAGCTCACACACCCCCATCACTTGAACCCTCAGGTGCTGTTTTCTGCATTTACCATAACTCAGAACTGATTTACTGGCCCAGTTCTTTAAAATTAATTGACACTTTTTCACAAAAAAACGCTCAGAATGCAACAATTTGCCTTCCCCCATGCATTGTGCCAATTTTAATGTGACAGACAGAGGCGATCAAGTTCAGATAAGACTTAGAATTAGTGATGCGGACAGATTTGGACATGCAAAGAGGGGAGTGCCAAGTCGCTAATGCTACAGTGTTCTAACCTGCCCCATGCTGAAGGCAGGAGGGTGAGTGGGAAGATGCATATGTATGTGTATGTGCATGCATTGACACATTTTTTAAGTATGTACAAAATTTCCACAGAGGTAATTAAGTTAAGGAAGCCTGTGCCACAAGAGGGCAGTCTTACAACTGCAAGAGGGATTATTATGTCGGGGATGGAGGGCTAGTTCTTCATTAAACATATTTAGCCAGCTTTCTTCCTAGTCTCCAAATTAAGGCGTACATATAATTTTATTTAATGTGAATCTAAACATGAAGGAATAAATAACTTTTGCAAAACAAAGTTCTGCTTGTCTGTGAACCACAAGTGTCACCAATGCAGTGCCAGTGTTTTGCATAGTGTGAGTGAATTGGGATCAAGGGTGTAAAATGCACTGCACAATACTAAATAAAGCTACAGTGATAATTTGTTTGCAGTTTTATTTTTTGATGATATTCAATTAATTAATCAATTAAGTTTATCTGCATAGCACATTTCAGCAACAAGTCATTTCACAGTGATTTACATCATAAAAACAGTACAGATACTAGTTAAACACAGTGTTGCCATTGTGATAATCTACACAAGCATATTATGCAGAGCGCAACATAATATATGTTTTACATTCTTCTCTGTAACTGGCAGGCCCAGAACACAACATATCTGTCTAGGCTTCATCCTGACCTGTGAAAAATGGCTTCTGAATAACATTCTTCTTTGTATGATGCAGCTTATGTGTCACCACCTCTCTGCATCAGATATGATCTCCCCTTGTGGGTATGTGACTCTCAGTTGTGTGGTGTAACTGAGAATTATCCTTGTTGTAAGTGAACATTCATTCATTTTGAGTTTAAAGCCAAATGCATGACACACACTCCAAACATCTATGCTTTTATTGGGGTTGTGACATTAGGAGTATACTTTTACAAGGATCAACAAACAGCAAGAGTGTGTGCATGCGTGCACAAGTGTGTGTACTTGCAGAGTCTTGCATTCACTTACACGCGTTAATGTATTTCCATTCAATGACGTGCGCTCCAGAGTAAAGAGAACAAAGAGATCACACAGATCAGACGCTGGGCAGGAGTGTTTAAGAGTGCACCTACCTCCCAGTGTCACAGCAATAGCCTTCATCTTACCTACAGAAACCACAACAGAGGAGAAGTGGGATGCCTCTCAGGAACATGACTGATGGCTCCCGCCCAAAGGGGAATTCCATACTAAGACCAATGTCATGCTCAGGTGAAATAAATAACCCACCGCGATAACATTTAGTCTATTTTCTGCTTTACACCTATATTAAAGTTAGCAAATGACACACAGGTCCTTGCAAAACGATGAACTGTCTGCATGGCACTGGTGATGTTACATGCAGGCTTTTGGTGGCTTTATGAGCATGAGAAATTTCATAAGCATGGGTGAGTGTTACAGGGACTGCCTCACTTACAAAAGTACTGCAAGATCACTAGATGGACCATATGCAGTTTTCAATTCATCCATCAGGAGACGGTAGTCCCATTTGGAGGAGTGAGGCTTTCTATGGAAAAAGGCCTCCGTTGCCCAATTTGGCTGAATTTCGGCTGGACTGTCCTTGTCTGTTTGGACCAGTAGTTAGCTTCGGCACAACTCTCAAACTTGTGCATAAATTCCTTCCATTGTGTTGTATTGATGTAAAGTTGAGAGCCCCTCTAGGATCACCATCATCCTCATGGTCGGATAAGGGCTTCTGCAACACAAAGCGGGTTTTATTTGATTTTGATCAGGTCTGGGGCTGTGCAAGGGTTTGCTTATATGGCTTATGGCTTCATTCAGGTTACTGGAAGGCATATATTGCACAGCGCTTTATGCCCCTGAGTTAAATGAAACAGGTGTACAAAGCTATCCTTGTGAGCAGAAGAAAATGGGTTAGAGTCAGAACTGTAATCTTTCATTTGTAGTGTAGGGGCTGGATAGATATGCACATTGTTGCTTGTATTCCCCCAATAAGAGTAATCTTGACATCCTGCATCAACAAATGAGTTTGCACAGCTGAGTGGGACTGTGGTGAATTTTTTAACTTTTGTGCTAACACAGCTTTTGTTAGAAGAGGGTTATCATGTTCACATTTTTCCACAATCCTGTCTTTTAGTAGTTTCCCTGCACCCAGTACCCTCAGGAAAAGTGTTAAGTATCATAAACGGGTTATAATAATTACATTCAAGCCTACAGTCTATAGTGGTGGTGGTGGAGGTGGGTGAGAACCATCTTGGAGTTGCTTAGCTACAAGCTAACACACAGTCACTTATTATTATTAATGTCTTATCTTTTTACTCAATGCTCACCACTCATCCTACAACAAGAGAAAGTCCCTTTGTAGTTGTCAATGTTAACCTTTCCTGATTCCATCTCCTGATAATAGACAGGAAACCCAGGAGAGAAACATCTTCCACGGCCAAAGTTAATGTCCTCCTCTGGGTTAACTTAAGGTCACACAGACTTTTACTAACTACAACAAAAACAACTATTAACGGGCAGTGTTTTGTGTAGCTGCAGAGAAGGTGCCCTGTCCTAACCACAGTTTTCTTGGGTTCGAGGGCAGCAAAGGTTCTCATGTCTTCCCCCTTCTTTCTTTGCCCGTTTCCTGATTATTTTAAAATTCCCCAAAGACAATACTTAAAAGTTTTTGATTGTAATGGAACATTTGTGAATAATTTTGAGGTGTATTACCATGTATAAATTATAAGTTTTGCATTTCAAAGCCTCCAGAACCAATTAAGGAAGAAAATTCTTTCTACAATATATATACATTTAAAATGTCCCCCTGGGTGTTTTTAATTGTACATACTATTAAAAAAAATACACTACATGCACTGACATAGTTAAAAGTAAAACAAATAAGATAAGAACATTTTTGCAGTATTTCCATCCAGCATTGGCAGGTGTAACAATTGTATTTAAAAGGCCCAGGTCAAGACTCCTACTACTATTCATCCATCCATTTACTCCTTCATTCATCCCATCCATCCTGCTAACCGCTCAGTAAGGGCATCCAGTGCAGAGCAAGCCTCTAATCTGCCGGCCTGGGCAGCTGCTGCCTTGTGGTCGACAGACAGCAGGGCTCTTATTATTATAGACATATGCATGGGCTAACACACACATATGGGAATACTCACACATGCAAATACACACATACATACAGCATAACTCTCTAATGTGGTAGGCCAGCTGCCAGTGGCGTGCCTTCCCTTCACCAGTGTGACCCAAGCAGTGCGGCTGCAGCTTCTGGTGCTACTGGTGCACTCTGGGGGAATTTCCAGCTCAGAGCTGAAACACAGTGGTTGAACATGAGATAAACGTTTTGAGACAAAATTTAAAAAAATAACCAAA
Source organism: Brachyrhaphis terrabensis (assembly GCA_903067065.1). Classification (NCBI taxonomy): domain Eukaryota; kingdom Metazoa; phylum Chordata; class Actinopteri; order Cyprinodontiformes; family Poeciliidae; genus Brachyrhaphis; species Brachyrhaphis terrabensis. Next base: position 37,737 of record CAEGAG010110721.1, on the reverse strand, counting down.
AAGATGGAGTGAAAGTGATATTTAATCATTGTCTACCCAGTTACAAATACTAACATGTTGTGACTTTTCTGTTCTGTTTGGGGCTTTTATGCAATCCACAACTAAAATTTCAACCAACTTCATCCTGAAACACCAAATTAAAATCTAATGTAAAGAGGCAATTAATATGTTTGTAAGAGACTCCATTTACTCCACATGTGATTCTGGCTTTTCTCTGTATCATAACCAAGAATGTCAACAAGATTGCAAACTGCTTAGGGATAAACATGTAGAATTATGCCACCAAATTGATCAACACAGTGATGGGAATATCCATGCAGTTTTAATGCTCCCACTCTTCTTTGCGTTCTCATCCAATCTTGCAGACTGCACATCTGTTGGTGTGGTCAACAGTTTTTTCCCATTGCAGAAACATGACGATGATTGATGTGCTGGCCACAGAGGGTTTCGCTGTGGTTTTTTCTCTAGCTTAGCCCCAGTTCTGGTCTTCCTATCGCTTCATTCCTCTTTGATTAATCAGTTGCTTGCCTAATCACTATGGCTATTCTCAATCTTGGAAATGTTTAATTTCTTTACTCTTTTTAAGTCTTCTGATACGTTACAAGTTATTTGCCTTACAACAGGTCTTTGATGTATTTTGGTGCTATCCCATTCAATAATTTATAAGCTGACAAAACTATTCTAACGTCTATTCTCTGAGCTATAGGGTGCCAGCATAAGGACTTTTAAACAGGGATGAATTACTGTATATTCTTACTTTTGGTGAGAATGCAAGCAGCAGCATTGTGGAGCAGTTGTCTGACTTTTGCAGAAGGGATAATAGAATACTGATAGAAAGGAAGTGTTTACTATTTGAATCAGATCAGATACGATGACACACAGAATTTTCTTAAGGGAAGTTGTAGGTAGGCTATCAAGAGGAGATTATTTGATTCAAAATTCATGGCCGAGTTGGTAAAATTCAGCAATTTTATCTACATTTGTTATGTTTGGCCATAGCACTGACACTGGGTATGATAATGTGAAGATTTACAATGTTTTTTTGTTTTTCAATTTTTTTCTGTAAAGAAGTTGGCAAATTCATTGCAGGTCTTGCTAGGGTGGAGTTGAGATGCTACTGCCACAGAAGGATTTGTCAATCTGTCAACTGTGGCAAACAGAGCATGAGTATTGTTTACGTTTTTGTTAATGATTTCCGCAAAGAATGTTTCCTTTGCATGTTTTAGTGTTGAATGACAAGTTTCCAGTTGATCTTTGTAGATTTCATAATGAACTTAGAGTTAAGTTTGATGGAATTTATTCCACTTATTACTAGAGTAGTACTTCTCCATTTGTAGTAAGTCCATTCATACCATATAAAAGACAAATACACATACAGTGTCCAGCTGCATCTGCTCATGGGAAGTGATGGTGAGATCAAAGCAGTCGTCTTGTCATCCGTCCTACACTAAACCCATAAAACACTCAACCACACTCCTACACACCATTCAGGATACTGTTAATCAGCACCAGCCTGAGCTGCCAAGAGTTCAGAAGGAATCAGCAACATTTGATTTTTTTGGTGCTTTCCAGTGCTACTGAGTAGTAGGCATATTTCTGTTTTAATCCTTTTAATTGATTGTTTTTCCTTGCCATGTGCTTTTTATAAACATCAACTGATTCTCAGTTCAAAACAATGAGTAGATGTCAGTTTTGAATTATTTGAAAAACAATTCAAATAAGTAGTTGAAAGAATTCACAAGTCATTCTGAACCCTGCGAAGGACTTTTGTGCCTTTTTCAAATAATGACTTACTTTATTACAAGATAAAATCTAGCCATACCAATAAGAGAAATAAAGTTATTTCAGCTCACTGCTGCCTCACCAGCTTCGCTTCCGAACATTTGAATGGGAAAATGCGAAAATTCAGCGATTTTGAAGAAAATATAATCAGAATTGGTTAAGCTAAATGAAAAATAGGTACTTTATAGTACAAACCACAGGGTGAAAATAGAAATATAAATTATTTTATCATTATATATTATTTTTCCAAGATGACAGGTGAGGCAAAGCAATGTCTAGAGATGATCATCAAGATATGTGTAAGCAAATGTGAGATTGTCATTGTCAGCATTGGGTTCAACCATGGAAGGAGACAATTTTTCCCTGTCCATATCACATTGCTGAAGCATGAGCATTGAATTTAGATGAACCAATTAGGCCTGTAATGCTAGATCAGTCTTTCTCAAACTGTGGTCTTCAGACCACTGGTGATCTGAAGCCGCCCCCTAATGGTCCGCAAAATACTGCATGTAAACAACTATTTATTTGCCATAATGTGATTTCAAAGTGCAACTAAGACAATTAGTTTACCAAATAATTCTGCTTAAAAATAACAATGGATAAATGGCTTAAAACAGAGTCACTCTAAAATAAGACTGAATATACCAATGGAACAAAAATAATGCCAGGACTACTTATAACAGAGGAAGCCAAGTCATACCTGCTGAGATTACTGATGTGTCTTTCACGAACGATTCAGTTCTTTTGAACAGTTTTATGTCGTAACTGTAGCACACAAGTCTCAGTTGATGAGAGCTGTTCTTTGTTTTTGTACAACTTTGCTTGGTTGAAACGCTCTGCTCACACGTCAACAGCTATTGTTTTATTTAATTAAAAATGATTAGATTCAATTCAATTAATCAAATACAGTTGATAAATACTGCTGATAGGAATTGATGGATAATTTCTTATTTAATGGTGCAGAAGAAGATTTTTGTTTCTGGAAAGAAACAAGTCTATTTTTCTTTTATTGTGCTTCAAAATTACAAATTGTCACAAAGTGTGTGGTGAGGTGGTGAGGCAAACGCTGGAGACCCAGGTAGAATATGGATAATGATGATTTAATGAATAATAAATGGTAACAGGAAGTCCGCAACCGTGGCAGCACTGCTGAGCAGAACACAGGGGCTTTACGCAGGTAGCGCACGGCAAACGAGCGGACAAGCAACAGACTGGCAAAACATCAGACAAGGACCCGACGAGGAACACAGGACACAGGCGGGACTAAATACACAGGGAGGCAATCAAGGGAACAAGACACACCTGGGGACAATCAAGGGGAGGACAGGACAACACGGAGAGCACAGAGACACAGAACTCAAAATAAACACACAGAAAACTCGAAAATAAACACAGAAAAACACAGATCCTGACACAAATAGCCCAAAATGTCATTAATGCACACAACACTTGGTAGTAAAGAAACACATTTTTTAATTTCCATGCCTGCAATGATGTTCATTACTTTGCTGCTCTGCTGGTCTAAAATTTATATTGGGACATAAGATGTTGCATTTCAAAATATCTTCAGTTCTTTTTGAGAGGTTTCTTGATTCCACAAGTCTGAAAGTAAAGAGGCCTGGGTGTGACTAGTAAAACTGAACCCAATATAAAGTGTTTCATTACAGTGGATCTGTAAATCACCTGTCACAGTTTTTTGTTTTAACTTGGTGACGGGAATGTGAGACCTAAGTTATGGGAAGTCATTTTGTCTGTCTGTACTGAGTCAATATTCTTTAGCCAGACACAAAGTGAGGTCAGAGGTTAAATCAGTTCCTGTCATTTGCAATGGAAACAACATATTTCTGCAGTCACAATCTTCTTGTGAGGTTCCAGGGACTTGATACAAAGGAACCAGAGGGGAATTAACCGAGTAGAAAAAGCTTCAAAATGTAGGCTTATCATTGGGGTATTTAGTATACCATTAATCTGAGACAGGAGTCAGCTGTATTAACTCAATTGTATCCAGATGATTACAATCTGGAAGGGAATCACTTTAAAGTCTTTTCCCACATAACCTTACTTACTTGCTACCTGTGTCACGCAAATGTTCTAAGACTTAACATTTGTCTTAGAACTGGTGAGAAGTATTTTATAGTGTTATAATACATTTTTATTGATATGAGAGTATTGTTAAATATAGTTTGTTAAATGTTTTAATTCTTGGCAATATAAAACACAGTTACCCAAGATTAACAGAATTAGGCATCATTTGGAAAATGAAAATGTTTGTTTTGTTAAAAAAGAAAAAATACACTAATCTATTTAACAAGAGTGATATTTTGATTTTCAGTTTGGGGTAAACAAAATCACCCCAATTTAAATTTAGTACAAATAAAATCATAAAATCAAATTAGAAGTCAAATCTCCGGGACTAGGCGTGGAAAACATGCTCAATATTTCCATTGAATCAGCAGTTACTCCACATTTCACAAACCTGACATTTTACTCCCATCACTGTGGCCTTGCTTTATTCCCAGAGACCTACCAGCTCCTGTTGAACCCAAAAGTTTACATAAAGCAAATAAAAAGACCCATAAACTTTATTTTTCACTGTCCGCAGTTAAATCAAACCAAAATTATCTTGTTTTAGGTCAGTTAGACGTAACTGACCTAAACCTTTTTGCCTTTTGAACTGGGTGACTTGTGTCAAATGGTTTGGGTTTCCCTCCACAAGCTTCTCACAGTAGCTAATAAGAGTTCTGGCCCATTCATCCTGAAAGAACTGGTATAACTGAGTCAGGTTTGTTAGGATACAACAAATGAACAATTCTTCATTTTTTGATCAATGTCATTTCACCTCTCTTGAAAAAGAAAAATGTTTACTGTTGCAAATATGTTGTTTTTTTGCATTTAAACTTTGATATTTAAGACATTGTCAACACCTGTCAGCTTAATATTTTATTAAAGTCATTCTTCAGAGCTAATCTTCACTCACTCACTCTTAATGTAGCAGGTTCAATGCTGTGTTTCTATAATTATCTAGTCTTAAGAAGTTAATATCATGTGTAATTACCCATGCAGGGTGTTTTAAAAAGTTAAAATGTTAGTGTTCTATGAGAGACCAACATCACTCTAAAGAAAGTACCTGATTGATGTAGACCGCCATCGAATGGTCTAATATACCACTTTAATTTCAGACATAAAGAATAACAAAAAGAGTGTATGACCCCCTCTAATGGGTATAACCTCTACAGTAATTTATTTAACATGGTTAAAGAGGGTCACCATTAGTCCAAAGAAAACATTTAGAGCCTCAGTGTGTGAGATTTTTGTGAGCATTTATCTTGATAATTAACTGAATTATGAATTAATAATTCCATATCTAAAAAACAAATAAACACTTAAACTAAAATTTTATTTAAAGAACACATTGATTCTAAGAGGTTTTAGATTAAAAAGAATACTATTAGAACAGAAATGCAAATCTATGAATAAAAAATACTCATCTCACAAATAATGGAAGTTTATATTGTATAGATTTTTAAATGCATGAAATGATCCATGACTTAATTACATCCCAAAAATATTAATGATCACAACCAAAGCGCCAAAGTAAAACGTGTTCATTTTCGGTGAGCACAAAAAATGACCAGCACCAAAGTCATATTAGTCATATAACTTCTCTAATTCAGCCCAAAAACAGAACTAAAATTGACACAAGGAATATATCTAAAACTAAAAAAAAAAATACTAAGAATGCTATTTCTTTCTAAATTACTTTCCCATGGAATGTTTTTTTTTTAGATTTCCCAAATATTTTGTAACCAACCCAAACCACTTTCACATCAACCAAACTCAACCAGTAACATTTTTCAGCTTAAAGAAACATAATTGGTGTAAACCCTTGCATGGTTCCATATGTGTATGGTCAGGTTGAGTCGGCATGTGCTCTATGAGTGTGTGTATGTTTTTGTGGTCATGGAGTTTGCATATATATACCCACAGGAAACACTCATGAAAGTAATGTCTGTGTGTGTTGTACCTGCAGTGTTGTTTCAATTACATTTTATAAGAAAGACTCACCAAGGTGAGTGAGTAAGAGTGGTGTAGGGCTGCTCGTGTTTTTCTGACTCTGTTGATGCTGCGGGTGAGCAGGGAGGGGCAGAAGACCCTGATGTGGTTGCCTCTGCAATACTCCAACACATGGCAGTGAGGGCATGAGGCTACATCACCAAAAATGTCTGGGAACCTTGTGTTTGTGTGAGTGTACAGTGTGACTTTTAATGGACTGACATGGCCAAACTGATCATTATGTGTCTCTGTGTCATTGCGATACCCTGGGAATATTTGTTCCAGATAGACAGAACAGCTGCCCTGCTAACCTCCAATGGTACACCACAATCAGTCTTACTGGAAATAAGCATGTTTCTCTTTCAATATATGCATATTGATTCAAACTGTTAATTTACTTTTACATTAGTTATGTCATGGCTTGGTAAAAACACTACGTTATTTACTTTGTACAGAGGGTCTGAGCTCTTGGCTATTGAAGAATGATTTATTCCTGGACGCATGGACTCTGTTGAGGTTCTAAATTTTACCCAGTTGTTAACATTTGTCCATGATGTGTGTAAGTTCGATGCTTACCAGAAATTGCCTGCGCTGTAAACAACCATTCTGCCCTGCGAAGAGAGAAGTGCAGACCCAAACGAGGCAGCTGTTCAGTATTTGGAAGTGTAGCCAACATGGACTTACTGGCTTCATTCACTTCCTCCGCTACCGCTGCTAAAACTACAGGCATACTACAATTCTAAAACAGTCATCATTCATAACTTCCTGTTCTGCTCGTTGATTGACCCAGTCAGAAGTTGACCAGTCAGAAATTCCAAGTCAAGAGAAGAAAATACGGACTGTACTGAAGTGAGAATTCTTTCAAGCGGAATTGCACCAGAAGGCAATGCCGAGGCTAGTTCTGTCAAGTAATGGTTTTGTTTACTTTGGCAGGATCGTAAAACTTCTACAAAGTCATATTATCATATTCTGATTTTAACAAAGTCTGTTCTGCGGAACTCCGGTATTTGTGGGGGTTAGGGACTACAACCAACCGCCACTAGCTAAACTCCGCAAACACCTGATAACCCCTCTAAAAACACTTATAATTGCCTATTTTACTAGTTCAAACACCAAATATATCTTAATATGCACAATTGTAAACCATCTTTGCACTACTGCAGAAGCTAACATCCATTGTCTTCCCTGTCTCCGCTCTTGGGGGTACAGCCAATCAGCATCAAGAAAAATTAAAAGTTCTTCAGGATTGGCTTCTTTGCAAACACCAGCCAAAAGCATGTCAAAGATCATTGTCTCTAGGTAGTTTGTCTCTAGGGGGTTGAATGTCCCATCCTTGTATGGGACATTCAAGGGTCTAATGTTAACTTACTTTATCTAATCCAAAACCAGCCATAGTCTGTGTTTTGGGTTTATTGTTCATTGGATAATTCTAATAATATACATATTCTAACATGTACATTTGTCGATTTGAGGAGAAGTTAAATCATTTAAAGGTAGTGATCCTTATACCTTGAGCACAAGTATCACATGCACTAAAACAGGCACTCAGCTTGTGTTACCTGCCAACCTTGGATGGACTGAGGGTAATGGGGAAATTTCATTCTCTCTTCATGTGACACTGTGATATAGAAAAGATGAGACACACAAGTTGAGCTTCCTTTAGCATCCAAAGGAAAGGATTATTCTTCTGTGTAATGAACATACTCCATATACAATACTTCTTACGCAATACTTCAGGTACCAAATAATTCAGATATGACTAAGCAACTGTAACAGCTAGCCCTTAGATTGAGTACATCACTAATGGCTATAACATCCCTTTAAACTGAACAATAATTCTGTTAACATGCTCCATTTAACATTATGAATTTTATCTAATGACACAATCTATTCAAAGATGGCTTTCAATTATCTAAACAATATTAATTTTATTAGGTAGTGCTTTAACTCAAATACCTTGTCCCTTTTCTCAGACCTTTTGTATTTCTAACGATCAAAATAAAATGTATGAATCTGCTTGTAATTATTTTAATAGCACTTACAACCTTTATTCTGCACAAATAAAATATACTTTAATATTTAAGCATTTTAGCTTTCAACTATCCATTGTTTCAACAGAATAACAGCATTTTATCTCTTACACAAAAAACTCTACAAAATTGAAAAAGGTGCAATTGTTCTTTAATTGTATGTCTCTTAACTAAGCTTCACATAAGCAGCCACTGAATAACAATATTTTTCATCTGGTTTTTGCAATAACCCACAAATAAATCTCAATTTTAAAAATAAAGAGGCCAAAATAATCTCTTTTGTGTTACAACTGTTCACAAAAGCTCAAAATGCAATACGTTCAAAGTGAATTCAATAGTCCTTAAGCTATTTGTCAGCTAGCTCAACACACAGAGTCCGCTAGCATTGTTATTAGTAGCCTCCAGAATATGTCCCGTTTTCTACGCATTAATCACAAACTGTATAACGTGACTCACTAGGTGACTCTTGATATACCAACCTCTTCAACTGTTAAAGGTCACCAGTATATATGCATCAAAATACATTTTTACTGACCTGTGATATAGAAAAAATGAAACACACGCTTTCGAGCTTCCGTTAGCATCTAACGGGAAGATTTTTTCTTCTTCTGTGTGCCCAACCTTCTCTATGCCACTAATGCGACAGGCGCACCCTAGCGGTTGTATGTGGAATCGCACTGAATAACTGAAATAACGCTAGAGAACTTATTACAACGACAAATTCAAAATAGAAAAATAAAAATAATGTTGGGATGCCTATTTTTATACTTAGTGTTTTCATTACTTATAACAGCTTGTTCTCACCCCTCCACACTGGTCTGCTAAATTAGTGCTATTCAATACAGAAGTCTCATCTTGACTAGGCTACTACAAAAACACTTATTTTCATTGTGCTCAAGCAGCCTAATATTTGTTTTGTATGACCATACAGCTTTTCCGCATAATTTTAATTTCAAAAATGACTTCTGTATGGAAAAGGTTTTTTTTTTTTTAAATGACTAAAAAATAAACTTAACTCTCTCAGAAGGCATTTGGCTAATCAATGTGACTATCTGCAATTTCAATCAAGCTTGACTGTACAGCTACAAAGGACTTTTGTCTATGGTGCTTTGATAAAGAACATTTATTTTAGTATTACTGGACATTTAGGTATGTCATTTGTTATATAGTAGGAAAAAAAACAGTAGCAGTTGCAAACAGAACTGTTTTTGAAATTCATGGAAATATTTTTATTTTTTTATTTTTAATCAACCAATTGCTCACCCAAATTTACCATCATATTTTTTATCTACAATGATTGGGTGAAAACTTCTCAGAGTAGCGCTCAAAAAATGTTGCATTAGCAAACTGGAGACGTACTTAAGAGAGATCATTTTTGCACATGCTTGTCTCTTCTTTCTTTTTGCTCAGTCAGTTACAATTTGTTGTGCATGCTAATCTATAACAATAGTGTACAACAGACTTGCAATGAATAGTTTGATAAGATAGGGTATGTCTTCAGTTCATGTTTACATCAGAAAATGTGCTAAAAATGATTAAAAGTATCAGATTTACATGGGAATGCTAAAAGGGGGCTTTAACAACAACTCCATATTTTTTGCAACCGAGTTCTTAGTTGGTAGAACTCATTTACCATCACAAAAATAACTTTGTTAAGAGCCATAGCATCACATATCTGATTCACAACACATAGCTCTGTAAATTGTGGCTATGACACATGTTGAGGTTCTCCACACTGTCCTCTGGCGGTTCCCCGAGTGGTTCCCCGAGTGGTTCATTGAGCGGTCCTGTGGTGTTCGCTCTTGGAGCAGCTGCACACAGTCGTGGCTGGCCCAATGCTGGCTTTGACTGTTCTGCTTCCAGAAGTCAACAACCAGCCCAGGCAAATGGAGTTCAGCTTTTCCAGAGATCTCGGACTCACGGGGATAAAACATCACTGCTAACAGGCGGCCCCAGCAAGCAGGCAGTGGTCACCCCAGCTGGAGAGGGGAACACCCTCTCTGTGGTTTCCCTCTCATGACAAATATTAAAGACCTGGCCTTACATTTTGGCAGCCTCTGCTTCCTTTTATTTGCATGCTATTCTGTGCTGTAAATACATAAAAAGGATTACAATATATTAATTAATACCGGATTTATTTTAACTTATTTTGTTTTTCACTAACCAAACATTTTGAACTCCAAAGATCAATAAATCATAAATCAGACTTTCCATTGTTTTTCAAAGCAGATAAGTAATTTTGAAATGTTCTTTTTGTCATGCATTTGTATAGCGCTTTATCAAGTTCAAGAACTCCAAAGCGCTTTACATTACAATCTGTCATTCTTCCAAGCATTCATGCATTCACACATTCACACGCTAATGGTGGTAAGCTACATAGTAGCCACAGTTCCACTGGAGACTGTTAGAAGAGAAGCTGCCCCAATGGCTAAATTACAGAGACAGACAGAGAGCCAGATTTAAAGTCAGGCAGTGAGATAAAGAAGGTTATGTATCTTTTTGAATAGTATATGTACTGTTAAGATCTGGTTCCATACGTGCTTCAAGTAGGGAGTTTTAGTCTAAGTGGTAGAGCCTAACATATGAATGCTATGTTAGGCTCTACCTAACATAGGTAGAGCCTATGTTAGGTAGGCTCTACCTACCTAACATAGGTAGGTAGAGCAGGTTGCTGTCATCCAGGTTGCATGACAGCAACCTGGATGGTTGCTGTCAGTCAACCATCCAGGTTTCAAATTCTTTTCTTGAAACCTTTGCTGCATGTCTTTTATCTCTACTTCTTGCTTTGCTTTTCATGTTTTAGGATGTTTTCGCACCTAATAGCCCAGTAAACTCTGTTAGATTGTGGTCTAAAATTGCAACTTTTGTTACATTTTCAGCTGGTGCAGTTTGCTTTCACATTGCACTGTGTCAAACAATAAAAAGCATTTGAAACACCTGTCCCTCCCACCTTGCCTGTGGTGGTGCTGTACCAACACATACTGAGGGAAATAACATAAAATTCTTCCTTCACAAAATGTAAACAAAAATGAAGTAGCATCAAATTTTAGCAACTGTAGGATTATTCTCAAAGTATAAAAATAATCCTGAACCGAGACCTGAGTTTATAGCGGGATCATTAGTGTTAATAAATGCCTCTGGCAGAACAATTTTTTTTTTTTTTTTAAAAAGAGGGTTCTTTTCTGTTTCATCCCTCTGCTTCTTGCAAAATCAAATTTACTGTACACCTAGGTCTGTCTTACAGGACAGGAAATGTAAATTTTTTGTTAAAGCACAACAGTTTTTTCACTGACAGTAATGGCTTGAATTTAGCTGAGCATCCCATAACATCCTACCAACTGCTGGCATGTGTGACAGTCCTCCATTTCTTTTCTTTCCTTATAAAAGCATATTAAATATACAACTAGGTCAAAGTGCACAGAGGTGCCAAAGTGAATAAATAATTGTTAAATTTTCAGGGTGATGGAAACATAAAGAAATGGGTGTCAAGAGAGTCTCACTCTGTCACTTTCAGTTTCTTCACTTTGCTAACAGCCTCCAGGATATAATAACAACTCGTTTAAACAAGCTCAGTTTGAAAAAGGACAGAGAAACAGAAAGCAAGAGGTGAGAACAGAAGGTGAGGAGAGTTCAGCAGAGGGTTGCGTTTGTGTGAGAACATTTTTTAGCCTGAGTTTGGAGCTGGTGGAAGGAAAGCATTATAGAGCCTGAAAGTCAAGCTCATTTCTCCTTATTGGGCAGAGAGAACATCTGGAAAGCAGGTGTTAAGGCCAGCTGTGGTGAATCCTTCTACAGCATGTGGATTTACTCCCTCTACAGGTCATGAAGACAAACTACACTTTTATACAAAGGGACAAGAGAGAACTTGTTCAGACAAGGACAGACACTGATAAAAAGTGATTAATCTGCTTTACATGAATAACTTTACCTTTTGTAATAAATTACAGAGGTGTTATTTAATGTGGTTTGTTTCCTTCAGAAAAAAGGAAAAAGACTTTCAAACTTGTGCTTTCAGTTCTCACTCTGCCCAGAACCTTTGGAGAAAAGTGTCACTGGAGAAATGTAAGTTGTTCATGAAATATAAACATGTCTGCTGCATATATCTTGGGTACTTCTGACTTATCACACTAGCTTCACCTTATTTTAATCAAAAGGTATTGATTTGACAAGTAATTGTGTTGTTCTGTTCTTTGTCTTATCATAACTAATGTGGTTTTTTTTTAGAAATGTAGGTTGCAATCTCCCTCCTACCTCCTGTCATTTTTTCTTTTTCCAGTCTTTTTGTCTCTATTTTAATTCCATTTGTTTCTGGAATACTTGAATTTGTGACTGTATTATTCTTTGCACAAAGTGAAAAATTATTAATATGCTCTGTCAGTTTGGCCTTGAGGAAATACAAAGATTAATTCTCAAAACCATGAGTGTAATTGACTGATACTGGGGATTCTAAATGTAAATTATTGGCAACTCTTTTGTACATCTTGAAGACAAATTTTGTCCTAAAACTCTTTCTCCTAAGAACAGTTAATTTTTAAGTAGAAAGTTAATTGAATTTTAAACAAGGACGTTTTCATTTGATGTTCATCAGACAGAAAACAATTTTGGAAAACTTCAAAACTTCTTATAGACAAAAGTATTGCTAAATAAAATGCATTACACTTTATTCTAATACAACAAATTGCAGGAAGTTAAGTCTTGGGAAAATTCTTCAGTTTTGCTAAAGGTCTTTGGCTTTTTCTTTTTTATGAGTCTCCTCTTGAGGCGTTTTCAGGAGTCATCTTGGCCTCTTGACCTTAAATAATTATAAGGTATATCAAATATCAAAACAGCTAACAAATTTGAAAGACTGATTTGTAGTCATATTACCTGTTCAAATAGCTCACAATATAAGGCGTTCTGATTATGCATTAATAGAATAGTAAGTTTACCAATGCAAAAAGATCTCATGCAATCATAGGTTACAAACTTGAACTGCTCCACTTTATCTCACAGCAATAATCTTTACAAACAGGTCTTCAAATATAAAAATGCATGGTGTTTAAATAGCAAGAGGGTATAATAATTCCAAAGGTTTTGTGTCTTTTGACTAAAATCAGAAAGACTTTCTGTATATTTTTCCATTGCCTGTAGGTTTGTGCATGAGTTTGTGTTCAATGAAAAGCTCGTTGCACATTCCGGGCCTCCAAAACCCTGAATAATAAGCTTCACTTTGCCATGCCCTAAAGATGAACTTAAGAATCAGCGTTATTTAACTTCTTGTCTTTTGACATAGCTGCCAGTCAGCATCAGCAGCTGACTGTAACCAGAGCTGCTGCCCTCAGAGGATCTTCTCTCCCCCTGTTTCTTTTTCACTCTTCCTCTAGCTTCTTTAAGTCTCTGTCTTGTACCATTTCTTTTTTTCTCTTCAGATCTCTTTTGCCTGGCATACTCAGGTCAATCTGCTTCACATGACTTTGTAAATGGAGACCTACATGTTCAGAAGTTAGGAACTAAATTTGAAGAGAAAATCTATCAGCAGTTTGCAAGAGCTGACTCTTACAAAACACTTTGAATCTCCACTAAAAGTGTTAGAGGAAAAATGTGGACTTTGCATTTTCAGTCATTTTATGTCCAATTATATTTGTTTTGACAGGTATTTTTATTTATTTATTTATTTTGTAACCTTAAAATTACAACAGTATTCAATGTATTTTATAGTTGTAACATCTGAAATTATGGGAAAGGACAATTTACTTTTTTTTTTCTTTTTTGCAAAGCCCTGTATACACTACATTGTAACACAACAGTTCAACATGTTCTATACTGAGATCATTTCAAGCAGACATATGTCTGAACCCAGTACATTAAGCTTGGTTTCCTGTTTTTAGATGGTTAATTTTTCTCCAGCCTCAATCTGATGTCATGCTCCCCTCCTGTCTCTTCTGGAAGACAGCAGGAGGTGAGAGTTTGCTGTTGCTAAGTTATAAAAGGTGAGAGGTTAAGGAAGGCCTCTCCCTCTGACTGTGTTTTCTTAAAGGGCCTGTGAAAGTACTGTTCACTCCAACATGTTTGCCTTAGCAAGGAACGGATCATTAGTTTCTTGGATCCTAATTTCTTTATCTCATCTCTTGTCAGACATTCTTCATCTTTTATTGCCTTTTTAGAAAAAAAAAATCTAAGCTTTAGTTTGAGAAAATGTATTCAGCAAAAAAAAAGGTTTAAATTATTTTTTAAATTACATTAAAAAAATTATTGTCCATGTTGGGAAATAGTTGTTTTTACAAAAATAACTGCCATGTTTAATGGTATCCCAGCTGTTGATTATTTATACAACCTTCCCTCAGGATAACAGTTTGTCTTCTTTGATATTTCATAGACTTGGATCATAAAAAGGGGGATCTTTGACTATTCCTTTTTACACATATCTTCTGAAAAAATTTATAGTGGGCAGTAGAGGTGAGCAAATATTGTTCTTTATTGTTATATTGTTATTGTTATCTTTATTTAAAACATATTGTAATAAAAGTCATGATTTATTGTGAGAACTCTAAATCGCAATGGATGATGTTTGTTATTCCAAAACAAACGACAGCGTTGTTGGGGTTGTTTATTCAGTTTTATGATTTTTTTTTTTACACCACTGGTTCCAATTTGAACATCAATAATTATCGCTTTATTTGAAGTTATGATTTAAATGCAGTTACCGTTAGCTGTTTGGTGATGATGAGATCACTTTGTTTTATGTAACTGATGTCCTGAAGTAACCTATTTCACAATGGGTGCGTTTTTTTGCTTTTTGTCTTTTGTGCCTGCAGTAAAATACAGTTACAGCCGTAAAACCTATTGCCAAAAAAGTACTACAAGGACATTTTGAACCCTTTTTATTGTCACTTTTATTATCATTGAAATAAATACCACAAAATATTGTGACAAAAGTTGTTAGTCAGATTGCCTCTCCCTAATGGCCAGTGGCTAAACAGAATGGGCTTCTATGTCACATCATATTTCTATACCAGGGAAGTGGAGAATCAATTATTTTTTATAAAATACTCCTAGAAATTCTAATAAACTTGAAAAATTATATCAAGAATAGGCATCACTTACATTTATTTAAAAAAATAGTTTTAGGGATAAAATTAATTCAGCTATCTTAAATTTTCCAATGTAATTATTTGCTCCTTTTAAAGGGTTTATGTTTCAAAAACATTCTTTTTGAGACTATATTAAAGATTAATTATTTAACTTTTTAGACAGTCTTACTATAGGTTGACCTGATAGTCCTAATCTTACATACAAACCAGTCAAACACCCACACGACTCAATCGGGTGACATTTGCATTGACTGGAGATCATTTAACCAGAGAGGGTCATGGGAACCTGTAGCTCATGGCTTGCCTGGAGAGGAACTCCACTCTCAGGTTCTCTTGGAGGTTGTTTGTTAAAAAAAAAAAAAAAAGGCCAACCACCAACAATACAGTAAAGATATGACTGCAATGTACCTTACAAGCCAAGGACATGGTGAGCACATCATGACCAAAGATCCAAACGAAAGAGTGAGAAATGAGAGTGAGAAATGCTCTGGGTTTGGACTCAGACAGGGTGTGCAGATGGATGTGTTTGTGTATATTTGACAAAAAGGGGGAAAAACGGATGGAAGGGATTCAGCTACAGAGTACATGCTTGCCTTTTAGTGGGTTGAATTGGTTTGATTACACTGGGAGATAGCAATCAGCTCCATTCCACTCATTGTTTTATTGTGTTTGACATTCGGTGAGCATCCAGATGGAGACACTCTGGCACAGATTCTCACTGATTTATCAACAAAGTTTTAAACAGGTCACCAGTCAAAAGATAAGGCCAAGTATCTACAAATCATCCTATATTTCAGAATTAGCAGGCTGGAATCCATTTCCTTGATTCATTCATATATAATCGTTTTTTATTGGTTTATATGTCAGTTGTTTGACTTTTTGCATTTGACAGAAAAGTGAGATTCATCTCACTTTTGGTGGCAAGTGGTTATCTTTGCAAATAAACACATTTAGGAGTGCTCTGTCACTGTTTAGAGTGGTAGAGGAGTGCATTTATGTGTCTGGGAGCGATTGTGGCAAGGAGGAACAGCTCATATACACGCGTGCACAAATGTTTGACTTGGTGCCGTGGAAACCGGGCGAAGTTTGGTCCTGATAGTTAGTCTCCCTCTTTAATTGTGGGGAAATGGGTTTCAGATGTTACTGCACGTCTAATCACTTTGGGTACCGCTCTGCCCCGTCATGTCCTCCCAAACCACATCAAGGAAGAGCGGGACCGATGTGGGATGATAGCAGACCAGTGAGGAAGGCCCATTTTGGGGCTTAAAAAATGCTCCTCTGGGTGCCCTTGCAAAAACAAAATCCACATTAGCAGCAGCCGTGTGATGTGTCCATGTTAGGATGTGTTTTTGCCCACAGAGAGAAATGTGATGGTGCCGCACAAGAGCATGGGATAAACACAACTGAAGTGGAAAATATTCAGCGAGTGTTCCTCTCTATATATTTTGATCTTGTAATATAAAGCTTAACAGGAGAGGCTTTTATGTATCTTTTGCCATAAGTATGAATTTCTGAATCTATTCGTTAAACCCTTTTGTAATTATTGTGTGTTATGATCATACACCTAGCTGTTTTTAAATTAGGATTTTAGGTTGCAAACTAATACAAAGTAGCACATCTTGCAGTGCAAAGAAAAGCATAAATTTAATAAATACAAATCTGAAAAGCATACCATGCATTTGTGTACACCCCGTTTTACTCTACTACCTTTAAAAGAATCTCGCAATAAATTGCCTCCTGAAGTTGCAAAATGTTTAAGGGGGCTACGTCTGTTTAATCGAATCTATACCTGATTGTTCTGTGGAGGTCTCATAGGGTAATTATAAAATTTTACGGCATAAACAGCATCATGGAGAACAGGGGGAAAAAGGAAAACAGATCAAGGTGGAGAGGTCAGGGTTGGGTCAAGATACCTAGTAGTTGTTCACTTTACAAAAGCTGCCCTTTACAGAAGAGGTACAAGAAGTTAGTCACTGTTTAAAAAATCCCATCAGAAGTGATGTTTACAGTCAGTCACACACAAGCAGCGTACACGGCAAACATGTGGAAGGAGGTGATCTGGTCACATAAGACTCAAATCAAACTTTGTTTATACATGTCCATGTGGTAAATTTTATGTTTGGTTGCTGACTGTTACAGTCCCTCAAACACCATTCCCACTGTAAAACCTGGTGCAGAAAAAATCTGAATAAAGGGAAATTCCGGGAGAATTTTTTAGAGGATGCAAAGGACTTCCAGCAAGAAAGAATTCTTAGACATACAGTCAGAACTTCAAGAATGGCTTAGACCATGATGTGCTAGAAAATCTAAAATCTAAAGCTACCAAAAACACACTTAAAAATGGGTCATCATAGATGTTCTTCATCCAATATGACTAAGCCTGAGCTATGTTGCAAAAACAAATAGATAAAGATAACTTTAGAGAAATGTTTAGGAAATATGACAACTTGAGAAGTATAGATGCTGGTTTTCTGCACCAAAAGGAGTGGCTTCAGGTGGATCTGGAGACATTGGAGTCTCCTCTCAGTACTTCTTTTAAAGGTTTTCTGGGAGAACTCCCTGGTACAGAAGCAGAACTCACTGGAGGGATTATATATTCCTTCTGGTTAGATCAAATTACTTGGGTTTCTACAGAATGAGCTGATGAGAGATTCTGGGGAGAAAAATATCTTGGTTTCCTCCTTGGACCTGTGACCTTCATAACTTGTCCTTGTGGGACAATTGAACAACATTGTGAAGTAGAGCAAACATATGCATAGCAGTAACTTTCAGTAGTAACTGACATGTATTGACAAAAACAGAAAATGCAAACAGAGGACACTGGGAAATTACAGTAATTACAGAAAGATGCAGCCAGAATGGAATATTTATAAGTTGTGTAAACATATCATTAATATGGGTCGCAGAGGGCACAAGTATGGACTATGTTGTTCCCTGACTTAAATGGGGTTTTTTCCCCCCCACATTCATAAGCTTACAGCTAGTCTACAATGTGCATGTATGATTTCTGTGCTAATGTGACAGTGGGAATAAAAAAATGAGTTGGGAGGGATGGGAAGTCAGATAGCCACTGGTTTGAAGGCTTTGCCAGTTTGCCAGAAACCACTGCACAACACAGCCCTCACTGATCTCTGGCTAGATGTGAAAAGCTAGTAGGGACATGCCATAAAAGGCTTGCCACTGTAATTGAAATGAAAAGTAGCTTTACAAAGTATTGTCTCTGGGGGGTCTGAAGATAAAATGCCTGTAGCAATATTCGTATTTGTCTTACAAATTTATGAAAACTACTCATTTATTTCATTCCACTTCAAAATTATATGTTACTTTGTGTCATGCTATCCTCTATTTCAACAAGATACATTTAAGTTTGTGGTTTTAATGTGACAAAAATATATGTAGTCTCAGACTAAATGAATACTTTTGCATTGAGCTGTACATCTAAAACTAAGCTTGACCACAATTCTTGATTTAAAATTTCAATGTAAATCAAACTGCCAAAATCTTTTCTCCACATATTTCCAGCACCTGTTGAGAAGATGGCCGACCACTGTGGGTGTAACAAACCAACATTCCAGCGATGGACATATTTGGTTGCTCTGGTTTGTTTTCCTTGGATGACTCCTTACCCCTGGGTAAAGACCGGTAATTCACATGGGAGAATGCAAGAGTTAATATCACATTTTTGAGTTTCATGAGCAAAAGGGGAAAATGTGGAGACACAAAGAAACAAAAGTATTAGAAACATGATACTCTCTGTTAAGCAATCAGACTTGTTAGGAAAGAATAGAAGATGCTCAGTTTGAACCAAGATCAATTAACCTGGCATTTTTCGGAAAATAGGGACTGCTCTTTTCCTGCTGCCTCTATTCTGTTTTACTCATTTCCATTTGCAGTTGATTTCTTGCTGGCCTGTTGTCTTTCCTTTTTCATATGAAAGGAATAGACCTCTTACTGTCCTTTATGTGATACAAGAGTTCATGTATTTAGGTGTCTTTGTTTTCTGGTCAGGTTGTGTTCTGATGCTAATTTTTAATCATGAGATTAAAAATCTCATGATTAAAAATTTTTTAGGATTTTTTAATCCTAAAAAATTAGGATTAAAAAATCCTAATTTTTAATCTAATCCGATTAAAAATTAGGATTAGATCTTTGATCCAAGTTCCTTAAATAAACTTCGTACAAAGGACATCTGGGGTCAACCTTAGATATAAACTGAAGGATTATGTCATCCAGGAAATTGGAGCTCTACTGCAACTATGACCTCTATGACTGAATCTTTGATAACCAGAAATGAACTTGATCAACATAAACTGCTTAACTACATTTGAATCCAGTTCGTTTGTTTACTCAAACAGTCTTTTATGCCTTAGGATGCATTATTTTGTGAGTTAGTCCCTTAAGATACTGCATTTTACTTTTTGATTCTGAAGAAGCTTGTTTACAAATCAAAAGAAATTTAAAAGAAGACGTGTAATTACCCATATCTACGTTCCACTGAAAATCAGCTACTTTAATTTCTGACTTTATAAATATCGGCCCCAGAGAAGTATAATTGATTAAAAATATTCTTGTTTTATTTTCTGAGTTAAAGGATTTCTCCCACATTCATAAGCACACATGTTTACGGCCTGTCTACCATATGCATTTATGATTTTTGTGCTAATGTGACAGTGGGAATGAGAAAAAGGAGGTGGGAGGGATGGGAAGTCAGATAGCCACTATTTAGAGTTTCAGCCAGCTGGCCAGGAACCACAGCACTGCGGAGCTCGCCCTGATCTCTGGCTCAGTGAAAGTACAACAGCCAGAGGCAACCAGAGAGGGAATAAAACATGTATGATTGAACTTTAGGGGAGGTTGTCATGATTTGGATGTCCAAACAGATTTTGACTGTATTTTGCATTTTCTTGCTATATGGAGCTGATAAACTTTAAGTGAAGTGGATATTATCTTATATCCCGCCTCATCAAAATCTCTTCAATTTAAAGAACATACAATGACATGGTTATTACTGTTGCATTTATATACTCTGTGATTTGCCTTAACTCTACACACACATTCACAGAAAACCATTACAAACTGTCAGGCCTCTTCCCTTTGGGCATGAAAAGCCCACAGACAAAAACATAAAACATCTGTTACCCATATTTTGTGATTCTCCAAGAGGCACAATCCAAGCTTTCTCCAAGAGCGCCATCATCATTTCCCTCTCAGTCTCTGTCCAAGTGTTGTGTCTTTTTGTTCTTCTCTTGATCTCCTTCAGTAGCTCCCATTGAGCATCAAAGCCTCGACACAATGCTCCTATGGAGCAGGAATCTCCCTACTGTGTAAACATTGCTCGAGTCCCTTCCAGCTGAGAACCTGATTGAATTTGAACCTGCGTGTGAACTTTACTTTCATAGTGTATCATTTGGCCCAGATGCCTGCGTGGGAAAAAAAAATGTATCTTGTTTAGTGTTTGCCTTAATGGGTAAAAAAGGAGACAAATCCAAAGTTTTGAAAGATTAAATTACTGTGGAATTTCAGGTTGTTGCAGTGAATATTTGCCTGGATCACATTAGATCGAATGTACTTCCATCTGTTAATGATTTCAATTTTAAACTACACTTTCTGGGTGTTCAGTCTGCTCCTACAGGAAGGAGGGAAGCGCTACAAGAAAATTCTTGCATGAAACAACAAAGAGCAGGAGAAAAGAAGGGGCTCATTGCAAAAGAACAAAGAGGGGTTGGTAGGACTAGACGGTATGTCATCAAAGGCTGGAGTTGATGACAAGTACAGAGAGTGTGTGTTTGTGTGTGTGCTGTCAGGGGGTGTGGTTGTTGCCTGTTGTGGTTTTATCTAAATAGGGACTTTTATGAATTGAGGTTTTTGTCGGGTGAGGATGGGACATTGTGGATTTACTGTTAGTGTGTCTTTACAGGAACACCTAATTGCAAGGACACACACTCAAACACACACCCACAGTCACATTTACGCACAGTTTCAAATTCTGATAAAATGACACTTTTGGTATCAGACGGACAAGGGTACAGCCTGGTGGAAATATACGGTATTGCTACTAGATTACTTGTTTGCTGCATACATAATGTAATCTATGAACCACCTAAATTATTTATATTTGGAGAATTACATTGAGATCCGAATAATAAAATAAATCTAGTGAAAACGTGAGCAATTTTTGTTAGGACGGAACACAAGAATTGAATTCTTAATTACATGAATATTAAAATAGAAATAAAAAATAGTTACAAGCAATATTAAGATTAAAAAAAACTTACATTAGATGATTAACATCAAATATTTCCAATCTGGGATCCTGAATTAAAACAGATTGACATCCTTTAAGTAGCTTTGAAACAGCACAGTCAGGCGACTGCAAGTCTTTCGACTGTTTTTGAGATACAAAAACTATTTTATCAGTTGTCAACTGATAAAAAAACCCAAATATTTTTATTATTACATTTTACTAGTACAGCTGATGCTTCTTGGCTTAAATGATGCAACGACCCACAATCAAAATCCGATTAGTTTCACTAAGAAAGTTAATCTCAGGCAGCTGACTTTTTAATGATATTTTAAAATATATATAGCTGACTGAAATGTTTTGCGATAAATCCAGAGGTTAGACTATCATACATACATGTAATCATATTGTATAATCTGTCTAATACAGATTTCCAAGATGTACACAAGACAAAAGGATGTGATTGTGTTGGAAACTGTTGAGTCCCTCTTGGGAGTGTGCATTAGATAATCAAATACTGAAGATCTAGATTACAAGCCTATTGGGAACTGAATTTTGTCTGGGACTCACAATAGCAATCATTCAAAAATTACAGTCACAGGTGTTGGATCTATCCCTCGTCTGAATGAATTCAAGAACTTCATCTGAGACTCTTTTAGCCTCAGCTCACATTTAAATTTGCTGTCTCAAGCAAATGACAGCAAACTTAGAAAAAAAACAAAGAAAATAGCTTTTTTGATAGTGTTACAGGAGAAGCCTGTTTCTCCCCAAAATAGTTTGACAAAAAAAACAAAAATAGGTATACAAAGTTGCATCTTAATGAGCTACAAGACTCCAGTCCAAAGTAAAGCTGTTTGTCCATATAGTATAGCAATGTTTGACTCAACTCCTGCATATCTGCACAAACTGATACCATCCGTCCAGAATGGTGATGAAAATGTGATGATTGAGTCTGGTTTGCAACCACAGGGCCTTGAACTTTATGCTTCAATGTGTCAACCATGAACTTTATGTGCCAAGCTTCTCCTGAACCGAATGTGAGGCCATCTGTCTGAGACTTAAAACTAGGCCACTGTTGAGTCATAAAAATGGACAATGAATTTAAAACAGCTCTGCTGAAAAAGGAAACAAAGTCACAGAGTTGCAATGGCCCAGCAAAAGTCTAAGCCCCAATCTAAAGGGCATTTTTGTTTTTTCAAAAAACAATAAAATTGAAATCCACATTTTCCTTAAACTTTGATGGATAAATCAAGATTCCTTGACGTTAGTAGTTCCTCTCTTTGACTTTTTGTTCTGTTTTACAAATGACAGAAAATACACATCAAAAACCTATTTACGGTTGACAACAACATGCAAACAGAACATCCAGTCCAATAAATGTTTCCCAGTAATATGCTAACACATAAAGAAAGATTTGTAGATAACAGAAGGAAGAAGCAGGGACCACATTCTCTTTCTCGGAGTTGGCTTGTCTATTTGTCATTGCTTTAACCTGGATATTTGGATAGCACCATTTTTCTTTAGGATTGCCTAGTAGAAGCATATGTAGTCATATAAAAATCCCTTAATTTGATGAACTACTTACATCTGATCAAATGCATGAAATACTGGAGGCTTTTAGCAACCTGCGAAGGCATTCATTAAAGGAATAAGGAGAAGGTAATGAAATAGTTAATAATTTATCCAGGTATCCCGGCTTTGACATGTACACAAACTAGTAATGTTTCAAAAGGAAGCATTCTTACGAAAGAAAAACAGCTTCATCGAATGTTCTAGCTGACCTGTTGTCATATCTAACAACTACAGTTACTTCTTGTTTAAATTTGCCTGAAAGAACATAAGCCTTCCTGAATGAGATGAAATGTGTTATAATGCAGATATTACTGAATTTATAGCAAAGTTCAGATTATTCCATATTTCTCAATGACAGCTGTATGAGCTTGCCCATTCACATGGTATAAACAATTCTGCCTTGTTATGGATGGTAAAATATGTGAATATCTGGAGTGTGTGAAAATGTGCGAGTGTGTGTGCACTATTATCTGCAGCCTTGCAGCTGCAGACAGGAGGAGGAGAGGAAGCCCTTTTTACAAGTCTGCAACATTCACAGTGACCCACCTGTTCGCCTGTGTGTGAGCCTTCAATGTGTGTGCGTCTGACTCTTGTTTGTAAGTTCCTACCTGTCTGCTATCTCCAGATTGTGTTTCGTCTCCACCTGCCGTGTCAGTGGCTCTAATCCCTCCCACCAGGTCTGACAGACATGTCTTCGATAAGAAACGAAACCTGATCCCAACACACACAGCCAGACCCATGCATTGAGGGGAAATTCCTCGTTATACACTGAAAAAAGTTGCCAGGCACAGATTGCTGTGGGAAGATACTTCATTCCTTCTTTCTGTCTTATTTAATTCATGCTTCAGTTTCTGTACTATATTTATGAGCAGCTTTAAGAGCAATTGTGTGAAATTTAAATCAGGACATTGTGAGAAGCAACTAAAATTTTAGCTGAGGTTAAAGAGGATAGTGAGTTGTTTTGGCACAAGAAAACCCCTGAAGCGTCACAATATGTCAATGTCCATTTTGCTTCTGTGGCTATGTTTGGTGGACAATATTCAAAGTTCTTTATTATACCTTTCTCTACATGGTTTGTTCTTCAAACATCTTTGAATTGTTTGGGTGAAACTTTTATAATACAACTAAAACTATGAGCACTCTTGCATTATTTGTTGATTTCTCAACCCCCAGTCAGATCGTCTGCTAGTTTACAGAGGAAAAATCTATCGTGAAGTAAACACAGTGTCAGTCAGAATAATAAGAAACCTTCAGTCGTTCTGCCAGCTGTGTTGTTACACAGTGAGTTCAATAAATTTTGCGGGTAACTGAAGATCCCTGCTGCAAGGAATCACCAAATACCTTTTCACAACAAATAGAGCATTTCAAAGCACGGTGTTAATTTATGGACAACTAGATGTGACTGCCCTCTAGTGGTCATGGTTCATCTGTTCTCCCCAAATTTACATGAGCGTTTATTTTTGACTAAGATGCAAAACATTTACATTTTTATTACTGACGAGGTAAGATAGAACAGAAGCATGATTCTTGATACCTTCATTTGTTAGGTTTATATTTTAATATGTGTTAAATATTTGATTGAGCCGGTTTTAAAATAATCTTCTTGATTAGTCAGCTTATTGGACAAAAATAAATAAATAAATACTACAGCACTTTGTAAAGCAAAATGTAGAACAGAATATTTCTCATGTAGTCGATGTAGTTGCTCTATATCACCACCAAGAGGCAAACTTACCGCAGGTTTAAAAGCAAAGAAGCTACATGATATTCATAGCTGCCTCTTCATATGACGAAAAGAATATCTAAGAATATTTTTTGATTTACAAGAGTTGCATGTTGGTCGGTTGGTTTACAGTGTTGTCAGTCATACAATGTTGTGGTTTATAATGTCAGTCATACATTTTGTATCACTTGTGGGGAAATATACCATCAGATTACTTAAATTGTCATTTGCTTCAATGAACATGTTAATCTATTCCTGATCATTTATTTGATTTATTAGTTTATCATCTCAACATAAGGAGATTAATTTAAATCAGACATAGTAATGCATCAATTTACTCATGAAAGAACGTAGAGAAATCTCTGCATCATGTTGCTTAAAATAAAGAGAGGAAAATTATCTTTTAAATCAAGGAACACAAACACAAGATGTGTTTGTGTTCCTTGATTTAAAAGATCTGTTTCTGTTTGTCATCATTGGTTGCATCTGCACAAAATAAACTACTCTCTAAATTTGGGCTTTCCATTTAATAATTGTCTTACAGCTGAAGTTAATGTTATCTTTATTAAACTTGAGAATGTATGTAAAACATAGCAGCTACATTACATGAGATAAAAACTAATTACTGTACTGCCTTAAGTTTTTTGTAAACCTTTCCATCTTGGCTTCCTCTTTCTTTGATCTGATATTTGGTGCTTTTCTCAGTTTAATGGCACTGTTCAAATCAATCTGAGTCTATGGCCTCTAAATCATAGTTTTTCCTCCCTGCTCATCACTACCTTTACAGAGATGTTTATTGGCATCACAAAAGCTTGGCACATCATTTTTAATTCAGAGATTTATTTTCCTGCCGCATCCTGTTGCTGTCTATTTGAGTTGTGATCAAAGAGTTGCTTTTGATCACCATCTGATCCCTGATCAAACACCTGCATGATGATCAAATGTGCCTGAAACAGGAAGCAGTTCACACATTGGGGACAATGCTATTTTCATGTATTATCAGAGATTCATCTTTGCAAAGTATGGTCTGAATTACATTAACACATAAAAGATGTAATCAAAGAAAAGTTATGTTTAAATTTTCTGTCTGTTTTAGCTAGTCATTTTTCCTTACTAAGCCTTAAGAAGTACATTGGAAATGTGACTCTTTTAGCCAATAATCCTTGTTGAAATTTAGCTGAACTGAAATTGAAATTCAGGCTTGGCCAGCTAATCAGATCAACCCTAACGACTTCACTAGGAATCGCCCAGACACATTTGCATGTTGATTAGTGTTGATTAGATGGAAAGGTCATGTCTGTGTTTTTTCAACAAAACTTTGCTTGAGGATGATGATGAGAAGCATCATCATCCACTTATTAGTGGTGGTGACTATCATCGTCACCACCACTCCCCCTGTGGCCCCAAATTGGATTTAGTTTGTACATTGCAAAAGGACTGGGGACGACTCCACACTTTGGCAATCCCATCAATTCTCCAGCAGACATCAGCATATCATATATTCATTCTTTCAATTTATTTCTGCTTGATTAGTTTAAGAAAGTTCACTGATTTAAGGCACTATTTTAACTCAAAAGAAAAAGTTAGTAAAAGAAAAGACCGGTCCATAGAAATGGAAAAGTCGGATGTTTATCATCAAGCCTGTTCTAAAAGTCTGATATGCCTTTATTATTAAATAGTTCACACAAACAGCACTACAGCTTACAGTATGTTAGTGGGCAAGTTGATATAATGCTTAAAAGTACAAAATGTGTAGAAATACATTGCTGTAGGTTTCATCCTACAACATCCTACGTTTTCCCTTTCTAAATAATTGAAACACAGCATATGTCACCTCAATGTCTTGTTCCTGGTAAATGAATTCAGAATAAGTAAATAAATAATTATATCATAATTGTATTTATTGTGATGCACATATTTACTCATCTTTTCACTTGCCAGTGGTAGTCAGTATACAGGCTTAGAAGAAAATAGCCCATATTATAAATAGAACTTCTGATCAAAAGAAACCCGACTAAGTGAGGACAGCAGCACTTTGACCCGCTTCGGCTTGTTAAATCTATCAATGGCAGTTGAGACTTAAAATCAACAATCCTAATCAGTGAGCTCCTGGTTAGTCTTCCTATTGGCCAGCTGGGCTGTCAATCGACGCCCGCTCGGCTGGTTCGTTGAAGTGAAGGATTTACGCATAGTGACTAATCTTGGTTCATGCTTACAGTCGCACCGGATCTGTGTCGCAGCGTTTCCCAGGCAAGACGCAGAGAAAGTACCAGTTAGACTATTATTTCACTTATCAGGGGGGATTTGCTCCTATCTCTGCCAACAGCATCAGGTAAATAAGCGCCTATAGATGGAGTTTTGGTCGCTGTCGTGACTGTTGTTCGCCGCCTCTCACTCTGCGGAAGATTCTGCCGCAGCATCCAAAAACACGGCAGCTCTCTCCTGCGCAAACATGGGCACCGTCCTCTCCATATCTCCTTCCTCAAAGAAGGCGTCTATAATGGACACAGAGGCCACAGGAGACGGGTTAAAAAACGACAAGAGCCTCAAACGCCACTCAATGTTCGTGTCCCTCTCCTGGAAGAAGCTGGTGGCCAATTCGGCCAAGAAGAGCGCGAAGAAAGTGACCCCGAACCCGCTGCCGTCCAGCCAAGTGGCCCACCTCAACAGCGAGAACGTCAGGAAGACGCACCAAACCGAGGAGAAGAAGCCAAAAGCGCCCATCCCAGTCCCGGTACCCACGGTACCCACGCAGAACAGCGACAGCGTGGTCCAAAACGGGAGGCTGTCCACGGTTCAGAAGCAACCCAGCAACTTCTCTCTGCTGTCACCCCGGCGGATTGTTATCCAGGCGTCAACCGGGGAGCTGCTTCGCTGCTTGGGGGACTTCTTGTGCCGCAGGTGTTACAAACTGAAAGAGCTAAACAGCGGGGATATTGTCCTCTGGTTCCGAAACATTGACCGGATTCTTTTGATCCAGGGCTGGCAGGACATTGGCTTCATCACGCCGGCCAACGTGGTGTTTGTGTACCTGCTGTGCCAGGAGGCGATCACGGAGAGCGTAAGCAGCGCGGCCGAGCTGCAGGGCACCTTCCAGACCTGCCTCTACCTGGCGTACTCCTACATGGGCAACGAGATCTCCTACCCGCTCAAGCCATTCATCATCGACTCAAATAAGGACGTTTTCTGGGAGACGTCGCTCCGGATCATCGACCGGCTGAGCAACAAAATGCTCCAGCTGAACGCGGACCCGCACTTTTTCACCGAGGTTTTCCAGGACCTGAAAAACCAGCGCGATTCCAGCGAGTCCAGCTTGGATCGCTGACCTGGGTTATAACGGAAGGCCGAAAGTGTCACAATTTAATGCATCGATATAATGAAGCACAAAGCTGCAACCTCTGCAAAAGGAAAATAGAGCCATTTTAGATGAAAAGTTTATATTTCTGACCAGGGCCGGATTTAAGAAATTTTGGGCCATTGGGCTAGAGGCCATTTTGGTCCCCTAATGGCACAAAGTTTGTTTGTGCCAGATTTCTAGGGCTTAAAGACTTTACTTCTCAAAATTATCTTTGTATTCGTATTTTCAGAAAAGTTCCTCAGAGATCAATTTTACAATTGTTTTCACCCATACAGAAAAATGACCAAAATTTTGGAGTAACTATGGAAGGACGGTGTGTGTATCTTAGTAACAAAAATAGACACGCACACAAAAAGAGGAGAGCGTGGAGCATGCGCTGAACTGCTTTTTAAAGTTATGTCTTTGTTATCAACACAAATATTGAAGACATTTAAAAACTCACTGTCATTTGGGTTAGAAATGTGTTATTTAGAAAAATTGTAAAACAGTATTTGCAAAAAATACCCATTTATAATAAAAACTATTATTTATAACAAACTAACCCTGAGGTTAACTAATCCTTAACCTACCCAACATCAGGATTAAGTAAGCTCTTTCCTAAATCCAATTTATAGGTTTTTCCAAACTCTTACAATATATCATGTTTTTTTTTTTACAAATTATCATGGTGATTCCAGTTTTCATGGTTTTATATTTTACAAATATGGATGAAATTCTAAAAAGAAATAATATGATTTAACTCTCTTCAAGAATGCAAAGAAATATTGTTAGAAAAATAAACTTTTCCTGCTTTGTTCCTTTTGGCAGCTCTGTGCTTCTGCACATGTATGATTGCTTAAATAACATTGGAAAAACAGACATTAACTAAATATATTGATATTCACCTAAATATTCAAGTCATTTTAAAAATGCATAATCAAATAACTAAATCCAGAAAAAATATTTACAAATTTTTAAAAGATAAAAAAAAATGTTCATATGACTATTTAGGTATTTATTTATTCATTTAATTTTGTGTGTTGCAGCACATATTCAAGTTTTCATTAATGGTTAATACATGTAATGACTTACATATTTAATTACTGGTGCATTTTTAAAACAAATTCAAATATTTTGCTTAGTTGATGTATTTTTGCAGTTTTATTTAACCAATCGCATGTATGAATATTTATTTGTCTGATTTTGGCACTTTTGACACTTGAAGGGGGAATGAGCAGCACACCGGCTTATCTATAAAGATGAATGTAAAAAAAGAAGACTGAAAAATTTTAGGTGCAGTGCTGAAGGCTTCTCATGTCTGGGCTCATGATATTACACAACTTCAATATGGTCTTTAGGTTCTACTGTAAGAAGTTTTAAACATGCATGCTGATTGTATGTTGTCCTCTTATTTTGTCTTGTCCTAGAAATTGACTTCGTTGTACAACACCTTCCATTCTAAAAGACTCTCACATCCCCATTTTGTACAAGATTAGCCTAGTAAGTGAATGGATGTCGTGCGGTTTGTGTCCAAACCTGAGCCAGAATAGATCTGAGTCAAGTCAGGGCGCTGAGCTGTCCAAGGTGCTGACCTGTTCAGCCATTTCTGTTTGTCTCCCTTTCTCCCAACTGAACCAAGCATGGCTTATGAGTGCCACAATCAGCCCAGTACACTTTCGGCACATAAGCCTAAGCCTGGCAAGTAAGTAAGTACAGGTAGACTATTGTGCTTTTTTAGCATCTCAGTCAGCTGATAGATAAGCTGTTGAACATGGAACAGATACAAAATGTATCTGAAAGGGCAAATCACATTGAACAGTGATTGTAAATATTACTCTTTGAGCATTGGCAGTTCCAACTAGGCATGGGCTGGTGTGTAGTTCATATGGCATGATAACCCTAGGAAAAATGACCACTGTTAAATGTCGTTTGCACAAACAAATTCTACATAATAATCAGGTTTTTTTTTATTAAAACAGAAAAAACAGCTGTTCTTCTCACTACTACTAATGTATTACCAAGTTTAGTTTACAAGTAGTTATAAGATTTTTATAGTAACTGATTTCTGTTATGTTGATTTTGACAAAAAGAGCAGGGTTAATGTCTTGAAGCGCACAAAATAATATATCAATTTGTTGTTCTCTTTAGAGAGGAACTGAATGTAACTATCTGCTCAGATAGCCAGACTGCAATTATTTGTTTAATAGACATGCTGCTGTGGCTTCGCAACTGTGTTTTTAAATTGCAGTTAACTTAAGAAGAATGTTTCTTAGTCGTAGTAGCATTTTTAAACTAGTTAACCAGCACTGAGCATCAACAGGAGACAGGAGAGGTGCTGCACTGTGTTGTCCTCAATACAACTGGAGGAAACTGGTCACTTTGTCGCTTTTTCTGATATCTCATTAAAAGTACGGTTTTGAAACTGCAACTTTTCAAGCCTATATGTACCACTAACCAGCCAATGCCTGATGTTGTCAAATCCTTTCCATGTACAAACTTTGTCCTAATGTTAAAAACCTAATCTGCTGGAAAAAGACATTTTTTGTATGCTATTTTAATATCTGTTGGTACAAGGTTGTTCTCAGATTCTGTTGTGAGATAGAAATCACCAGATATGTTGCAACAAGATGTCATTTTGCATTTCAAACTGCACTCTCTTATATTGTAAGTGGACTACAAAGAAGGTGTTGACTTAAGCTGAACAGCAGATGTACTGCTATTGTTTTAACTGAAGACTGAATGGAATGTAGTTTTTCTAAAAATTATTACTATTTTTTTCTTAATCCTCTTTGTGCCAAGTGGAAAATGGCCTGAATCTTTCTGGTTTACATGTAAATATCCCATCTTTCCAACATGTTTTTTGTTGCTAGTTTTGGTTGAGGTTGAGGGTAGTTTGAGCATCACCGAAACAAACACGGGCTTATAGACAAAGTTAGTTATAATCTGTTCTGAAAATATGCTCTGAGCCTCAGTTTGCTGGCTTAAGATTAGTTTATTCAGGATTCCTTAAAGTACAATTCTTTAATGTGAGAGAAATGTAGTAAATATAAGAATAACTCATTTGCACATGTGTTATTGCAGTATTTATAAGCTAACATAATCCAACTTGGAGTCCGAAACCAAACATAAACCTATATACGGTTAATCTGAAAGACTATTGTTCTACGTTGTGAATCATTTGCTTGAGGAGTAAATAACAATGCTGCTATTTTGCACAGCTGTGGACAAATGTCATGTCTTTGCACAGTGATGACGATGTACCGGTGTTTCCTCCAAGGCACTGGAATGCTTTGCCATTACGTTTGCATTCAGTGGCACCAGCTCTCGCTTTTAGAATGATCTGCTGAGAAATAAATCTTTTGTACTGTTCATCTTTTTCCCTAAGTCTCATGTGGAAATTGATATTTAGGTGTGTGTTGTCTGTGGTGTTACTCCATGTATGCATTCACTCTTTGTGTGTATTGATAAAAGGTCATGACAGTACTTGTTTGAGGTGACCATAGAGAAATAAATCCAAATTTATGTAGGATCTCCCGTCTCTCTTGAGTTATTTTATTCTTTTGAATTAATTAAAACAATATCTAATCCTGATTTGTACTTTTAGTCTGCCTATGCTGGCACTTCTGGAGAGTAGTTTGCATGCACTCATAATACAAATAAAAGTCATATTAATTTTTGGCTTTAATTTAGTTGTGTTCTTGATATTATACTGCAAAACTGAGAATGCTTTTTTTTTTAAAATGAGAATTGGTAGTTCAAGTTTGATTTATTGTGGATAGGGTGAAAAGTATGCAGCAAATTCCATTAAATCTGGATTAAAGAAAATCAACATTTAATTCAAGCTTGAAGACTTTATGCTTCTTTTACAAGTGAAGTGAAAATGTGATGAATCCACTTTGGAAAATTAGCAGTTCAAACATGTAATTAAAAGTTCCAAAATTAATACGTCATTCATGTCCATAAATGAGTGCGCAAGCATCTTACCAGAACAGTGCCCTGCCATTCGTCAGCAGTAATTAACACGGACACCTTCTTATCTACTCCCAACACTCACTAATCCTTCATTCACAATGAACCCAGGAGACACAGTTATGCAATAGAAATAAGTCTGTGACGAATATGCTTCCCAGGATGTGCTACGTATGTGTTGGCATGGGTTGCTATGAGACTGAAACTCATGAGACTTCAAGGTTGCCATGAAACTAAAACTTATAAAGCAGAGTTATTATTTCATGGAAAGTTTTGCTTAATCATTGCGCACAGACAAGGTTGAGCATCCAAACAGATAACATCACAAATCTAGGCTAAATGAAGGTTCACGTCCTTAAATATGCTACAGTTTGAATACTTTCTTTTTCATATTGAGGACATCTTAGTATTCTGACACATATACAGGTTATTTTTGGTGTCCTGTCTTTGTCCTCACTGTTCCATAATGAAATGGGGACAGAGAGAACCCAGCAGCAAGTAGGTGAATTATGAACCCTTGAAAAAGTGTCTTTATGCTTTGACTTTTTTATCTGGCCTCACATTTTACCTGTTTTGGCCTACATGCTGCATCAAAATAGAAAAAAAAAAAGATCCAATATCCTTTAGTTTCTCTAAAACTTGATATAATTAACATTCAGCAGCCTTCTTTAGTTCAAATCAGGTATACATTTGCAAGTCAACAGAGTAGAGCTGCATTGATAAGATTTTCTTCTTGTTTTTCTTTTTTTTATGCATAAGCCATGTGTGCTGGAGGGTTCCCTTCCTGTGATTGGTCAGATTCTGCTGCAGTCTCAGAACTGTCCATATTTCTCTTTCCCCCTCTATCTCTCTCTCTCTTTCTCTCTCGCTCGTCTTGCAGGGACTCACAGTGTCTATTTACAGAGCAAAAACTGGGAAATGCAGACAGAAAGTGGGGGAGAAAGACAGTGTGACCCAGAATGAGCAAGAGAAAAAGGGTAGTTAGAGGTAGAGTGGTAATAAACATCCAAGAGAGGTAAAATAAGAAAAGAAGATGAGCATATAAGAAAGCAGCATTTAATGAATGTTGCAGGTGAAGTTATTTATATGCAACAAAGAACTTAACATATCCAGACCTTGTCTCTTAAGATAACATTTAATATCAGTAACATGTTTAAAAACTAAAGTTGTGTGAAATCCACATAGATTACACTGAAGATGCGGAGGTCTTAGGTCTATTGGGATCCAAAGTTCAGGGAAATGGGATGACTTCATGAATCAGCATTATGTAACCAACATGGGGAGATGAAAGGAGAGCCGTGTTGTGAGTCTTCCCTTTGCTATTAAGATTCAGCCCAGGTCTGCCGCATATCTGTCTGCCAGCCTGCTCTCTGCATTTCTGTCCACCGAGTCTCTATAGTAACGGGTAAG
The DNA here is from genome assembly GCA_903067065.1 of Brachyrhaphis terrabensis. Taxonomy (NCBI): domain Eukaryota; kingdom Metazoa; phylum Chordata; class Actinopteri; order Cyprinodontiformes; family Poeciliidae; genus Brachyrhaphis; species Brachyrhaphis terrabensis. The sequence continues at coordinate 4,550 of CAEGAG010110721.1, read as the reverse complement.
GTAAGTGAACGAGAACTGGGCAAAGTGAGCTGAGCATGGCCAAGCGTGGGCTGAACCTCTGCACTGCTCACACACACACACACACACACACCAACACTGCTGTGATCAATAGTAAATATGCACACTCTGTCACTGCAGGTATGTCTCTAACTCGTCCACATCCAGCCTCTCTGCAGTTTCTCTGCTGCCTCACATTTACCTCCAGTGATAGTCAACTATGAACACAGTAAATAATGCACTTTTTTCAGATTGAAGATACTTGTGTGCAGCGCCAACATTTGTTGTTGATTGAATATTTTGTCACTGATGTACAGATTTTGTGAAGGTTAAAGCAAAAATATGTACTTACTGGCAGCTCTCACAAAAAAGTTTAAAAAGTATATATTTTTTACAGTATTTTTTAAAATACAATCCCCATTGGTGAGATGAAATGAAGATTGAGCTGTTCTGCTGCAAACACTCGACACAAAACAAATAATGGATAAGAAAAGCACTTCTCGACTGCTGATAAGTAAAACGGAGGATCTGGGATGCCAGTGACCTGTTTCTCCTCAAAATGCCTTTTAAAGTGATTTTTGAAATACATTGTTGTTCATTTAGGTAAGTATGATTATCAGTGTCATCATTCAAATCTTATGGTCAAATCAAGACAAGAATGTTTCATCAAATACAAAATGATTAACCCTAAAGAAAGAAAGTGACATCAGCTAAGCTTGTGAATGGATTGTCCTTCCTACTTTCACTCTTCATTACTATAAAGTGAACTATATTAATATAAAAACAGAGTTCTCCTGAAGCCCTATTTTAGATAATTAGTTGGAAGTCCAAATGTTGAATATCAAGGTAGAAAACATCCTTTCCATTTGGATGGGTGCTCAGTCTAATAATAAGCTCGAAAAGATGAAGATAGTGCTTGTAATTTTTTTTTTGCTATAACTGAAAAATGATCAGATTAGTCTGATGATTGACTCTGCCGGATTGAAGTAAACAGATGCTTTTTGCCGACTCATCCCACCTGTTGAACAGGTAATCTGTTGCTTGTTCAACAGATTCCCATTTGTTGCAGGAATTTGGAACTGTTTGCTTTTTTACCTGAAGGTAAATTGAGGATATGAATATCGCTTTTACAAAGAATATGAACAAATATGAAAACTTTTCACTTAATTCCATTTTTACCTGAAAATACAATGTGCTTGTTAAGCAATAAGCCAGAAACTTTTTTCAAAAGAAAATCAGCCATGGCTAATTTTGGAGGCAGGTGAAAAAAAACAATATTTTAAAATATTACCCAACTTAATTACACTAATAAATATATTTATGCATATGTAGGTATGATTAGGGTTACAGTTAGCCTGTACAGTACAGGTACTGCCTGTACTTCTGTGCATTGTACTGAGATTTTCCTTTCCTTTCTTTTCAGTCACCTTCTTTTGATTTCTTAGAAAAGCAACCAAATCAGTGTGAACTCTTTTAAGTCTGAGGGATTATGTCTGCTCTGCTGTCCTCCTACTACATAACCACTCTGCTAATCTCTTTAACTAGATTACTTCAGTGTTGAGGTACACTGAGAGCCACTCAGCTTCTGTTGTGTAGCAGGGAGGTCAGGGAAAGAAAAGAGGCCATTTATGTTTTTTTTTTTTTTTTTATCACTTTGTTGTTCCTTCTATTCACACATAATTTGAAACACTCATTAAATAATTTTTTTAAACAGTTTTCACTGCCTGAGCTCTTATATAATGCTACTTTGTCATGTAGCCCACGCCTGCACTACCAGTGAATTATTCCACATAGAATGAGTCACTGAGATGATTTATCAATCATTTTTATGTAATATCCTGAATCTAAATCTATGTTTTGATATTTCAGTCAAATTCTTTGGGACTTAAACTTCTGTTTGGAAATCTTCACTCATCATTAATGGAATGACTTAACCACTATTCTGTTAGATGGTCTAATAAGACAGCATTCAACTTCAACAATTTTGACAACTAGTGCTTCAATGTACTATAGATTTTCTTAAATTAAAATAGGGTAAATATATATATATATATATATATATATATATATATATATATATATATATATATATACACATACAGGTTCAAATATATGCATGAGATTTGCTTAAATTCCTACAACTGTAACCATCTGGCTGTTGAATTGAGAGGGAAGTGACAAATTTGTTCAGTGTCTCAGTGCCACTGGCAGCACATTAGCCTCACAGAATGCCACCACCATGGTTAACTTTTAGGTACAGTGGTTCTTTGTACCATTGTAAAAAAAAAAAAAGGCTCAATGGCAGAATTGCTAGAGTCTGTTTAAACTGGAGGTTTGGTTCATTCTAACAGCTTAATAGCACCCTCCTCTAATCATTCCGAGGTGAGATTTGATGTGAGTTTGAGATAATTTTCTTTCTGAACTATCTAATAACATAAACAATTGTTTGATTAGATTGTTTAAGAACACCACAAGAAGCAACAAACTTCAACTTTAAATGTTTTCTCCAAATGGTCTTTGACTTGTCTATTACAATTTTCAGTCAAGCTTGGAGGTTTTGATTTTGGAGTATAGCATTCTCACTTTGATGCCATCCTCTGTTGCTTCACTGTGCAAAATTTACTCAACCTTTTTCTTCGAAAAAAAAAAAAAAAAGTTCCATGTCATGTCATTGTTGCAACCTGGAAAAAAGTAGCTCTTTATTTTATTTTCAGATATACTTTCTACACCGCTATTTTCTGGGACATAGTACTATCATATAAATGCCTCAGAGCCAGTAGATGTGATTACAGTGATGCTTGAGAAATTTCTTTTTATTGTGTTTGTTTTTTAGCATTATGAGTTCATTAGCATTAACTCGTGTTGTATTAATGCAAGCAGAAGCCTGTTAAACAGACTGAGTGGTTTGTACTTCCCAAAATCAGAAAAAGAGAACCTTGTTTTAGATCATGCCCCGTTTTCTTACCTCCCTCTTTTACCTCTGTGTCTCTTCATTTCCTGCTTTCTCCCACCTTCTAACTCAAGTCTATTTCTGTACCATGTAGGTGTGTTGCTCTAAATTTGCTGTCTTCACGGCTTCTTTCTGTAGCTGGGAGAATGACTCACTGACTGTGATATTTCATACAATTCAGCTTAATGCCCACAGGCTGCCTTCATTTCAGTCCACTGCAGAGAACATGAAAACCTGCTTTTGTGTATTTAGTGTAGCTTCAATAGATGTATCTAAATATAATAAACATGTAATAAACATTATTGTCTAAATAAATCTACATTTTGATTAATGTGCATAATTCTTGAGTCATCTCTCATCTTTTCATATTTTATTCTGTTATCAAACCAGACTTACCAGTAATTTTTTTAAGTGATCTTGATCAACAGTTCTTCAGGTTTACTGAAGAACTGTCAAGGTTTTATCTGTGTCGTCCGACTATTTTTTCACATATTTTCGGTTTATAGCATTGTCATTTTCAATACAAAGATTTTTTTGTTTTTGAAGCTACTTATCTCTAACCAATCAATCATTCAGACACAAAGGACAAACAAATAAGGAGTTTTGGCAACACATATCGGTCAACTCTGCAAATAAACTTTTTCAAGGAGTGTCATTAAGTGCAAATTGATTCCATTTCTTTAGCTGGGTCCAGTAAGATCATATATATCAGGTTGATACATAGAATAGAATAGAATAGAATAGAATAGAATAGAATAGAAATAGTTACCCTTCAGTAATCTGAGTCTGACATTTGTCATTTTGCACAAATATTGAAATTATTTCACAGATATATGTGCAAATAGTTTCCTGAGAGTAAAATATATTTCAGGAAGGATTATTGCACAACATAAACACTCTACATAGAGCAGACCATGCTCTATGTAGAGTGTTTTGTTAGCTGCAGCAGCTGGGGAGAAGTCAGCTGACTGAGTGTTTATCTGTGAGAGTAGGAATGAAGTGAGGTTAGGAAGGCAAAAGATCTTGAGAAGAAAGTGTTTCTGCGAATTATAATCTAGATTTTTATGTTGCTTTTCAAGCCATTTCTTCATCCTTTCTGAGTGGCTTTTCAGTCAGTCTCATTTCACTATGGATGACACAAACCAGTTTAGAGCTCCGAGGTCTTTTGCTACAGAATAGAGAACTTTCTCATTCATTACCAGGTCACACTCGTACATATCTGGTTGACCAGATGTACATATCTGGAAACTGAACTCAAGAGAAATCAGGCTAAAGGTGACCTACTATTCTTTTCCTGATACTTTGTTGATTTCTTTGGATATTTTTTAAGATGTCACAAAAGGAAGCAGTGTGTTTGAGGCGTTATCTTGAACTGAATCCACAGATTCTGCCTGATGCCCTTCTCAAGTTGCTTGAAGTTTTACTAACATTGTTAATGTGAACTAACAAATCTGAAGAAAGCAATAAAAACAGTCTAATCCAGGGGTAGGCAATCCTGGTCCTCGAGTGCCGGTGTCCTGCAACTCTTAGATGTGTCTCTACTTCAACACACCTGAGTCAAATAATGAGGTCATTAGCAGGACTCTGGAAAACTTGACTGCAC
>CAEGAG010110706.1:0-13427 GCA_903067065.1 Brachyrhaphis terrabensis | reverse complement strand
ATCTCCTGTGATCTCGCTTGTCGTCTTCAGCACAATATCAGTCTGACTCTAATGAATCATGTTATCTCAACATGATTTAATTTCATAAACGTTAACTTGTTGAATATCTTGTTTATCCAACATGATTTTATCACGTTTTCGTTTCAAACCCAAAATTATTTTGTTACAGGTACATGATATTCTTTTGCTAATGTAATAAGGCCCGAAGTTCATTTTTTTCGGCGTTAGATCAATCTGACGTAATTGAATCACGTTATACATTATCACTTCCACCTCTTCTTCTTTTTTGGCAATAAAAGTTCATTGCACTGCTGGTGTGAAGTCAGCTTTAATGATAACAATCTTTGTTGCTCTTGTTACAGCTTCACTTAGTTTTTCTAACACCAACACCACCGCCGAACTCGCTGGCTGACCCTTCCTTTTGAGGTAGAAATGAGGTTTCCAATTGACTTTCTAAACTTAACCTGGCTAAAGTTATGCTTTTACATAGCAAGCGTCTTCCTTTTCTGGTTACTTGGTAACATGCTGAATTCCACTTCCTATACCTTAATCTTTCAAAATAAGAGTCGTAATAACAAAAATATAAAGAATACAAAATAAACATGTGAACTACAACTATGGCAGTAAAATACATTTTATTCAAGTTGAGAGAAAAAACAATTGTCTCGCGTGGTCTCGTGTGATATCCTGTGATTTCCCATGATCTCGCGTGATTTCCCATGGTCTCGCGTGATATCCAATGATCTCACTCGTGGTCTTCAGCACAGGATCAGTCTGACTATAATGAATCATGTTAGCTCAACATGATTCAATTTCATAAACGTGAAGTTGTTGAATATCTTGTTTATCCAACATGATTGTATCGCGTTTTTGTCTGAAACATGAAATTATTTAGTTAAAGGTACATAATATTCTTTTGTTAATGCAATAACCCCCTAAGTTCCTTTTTTACAGTGTGGCCTCTTTGGACTCGCCAACCTTTGATTGGCTGCCTGAACGGTGGTGTGCAGATACTGATAGGCCATCAGAGGGAGGGTGGGCTGGCCAGGCTGGCCAGGCTGGCCACTGGCCATTGGAAGTGAAATGACCCAGAGGAATGAAACGGACAGACAGCAGGCATTTTTCTGCCACAGAGATGAAAGACTAATGATGTACACTGTGTGAGAAAGGGTGTGTTCGGGTGTATAAACATTGGCAGAGCGACTGATTGATCTTTTTATAAGAAGTATGTCTTTAGCATTAAATTTCAACATAACTGTCATGAAGTGTGGAGTTTGAGGTGGTGAGGCAGACGCTGGAGACCCAGGTAAGATGATTATGGTGATTTAATGAAGAATAATATGTACAAATAGTCCAACAATCCGTGGCAGCACTGCTGAGCGAAACACAGGGGCTCAACTCAGGTAGCGCACAGCAAACGAGTGGACAAAGCAACAGACTGGCAAACATCAGACGAGGACCCGATGAGGAACACAGGACACAGGTGGGATTAAATACACAAGGAGGCAATCAAGGGAACGAGACACATCTGGGAACAATCAAGGGGAGGACAGGACAACGCGGAGACTAGGAAGACACAGGAAACTCAAAAATAAACACAGAACCTGACAATAACTCTGTGTCAGTAACCTTAACACTGGACCATATGATGGGACCATAAGGTGGAGATTGTTTTTATTTATTTATTTATTTATTTATTTTGGCTAGAAAGGAAGGAGCCATTCTAGCCAATGGAAAACTGGTAAAAGTGTCCAATAAAAAAATGAGAACAGGTGGAGATTTGTCTTAGAAACAAACAAAACACCAAGAGCGGTTTAGACCAAAACGTCTTTATGTGTTAGCATGGACCAGTCAAGGCTGATATGGATATAAATAATCCTGTTTAGGATGAGACAGCTGAAACAATTAAGAATAACGGTAACATTTATTTGACGGGTTGTCAATAAGACTGTCATGACAACGTTATAAACATGACATAACACCTGACATGAACATGAGTAAGTCTTCATGAATATTTATGACTGTTGTCATAAAGTGTCATTTGGTAAATCATGACACTTTTAATGTCATGATTAAAAGTAACATTAGCTTTATGTTACTAAAGCTAATGTTACTTTAGCTTTAGTAACATAAAGCTAATGTTTAATCAGTAACACTTCTATAACAAATTTATGTCAGGTCATGATTTCTTGGTTAATGTAAAGTTGTCATAACAAAGACATTTTGATGCATTTTGTCATTATTTTATTCAAAAGGCCACGACAGCATTTTGAAGACTCTCAGGAACTGAGAGTGAGCTTACACAGAGAAAACAGACTATTTATATCTTCCAGCATAAGGCGAAGTTTTACTTTCTCATCAGCATTGCACGGAGAATGTCTTGTCCACTTGTACTTTAATTTACCAAAGTTCAGACTGCTCAGAGCTCCCCTTTCTAAATGAGTCCACAGCTCTCAAAGCACAAAAGCTTAAAGTTTATGATTCTCTATCCAACACAAGACTCAGACCAAAATCCAACAGAGCACGATAAGTTTATTGATAATCTTTATTGACCTATTTTGAAAGAAAGAATGGGGGGAAAAAATACATTTCTAGATGTATAAAGCTGGCTGATAAACCTCAGAAGACTGGCATCTGACTCAGTGGGGACGTTGTCTTGGTCTGTCACATAAAATCTCTGTAAAATACTCTCCATTCAGAAGAAGTATCATCAAACTGTTTAAATAAGTACTTAACTGAATTGAATGCATCTGCAAGGTACTACACTGTTTGTTAGATGTGTGTACATTTTGTCAGATGCTGCAACATGAAGGAAGCTCTATATTTATTTTGTACAGCAGTGGTGCTAAGATACATCCCAGAGTCATAACGGTGTCATATATTACAGATAGGTCAGAGGTCATAGCTAAGTACAACAGGTTATGCACTGTTAAAAGATTTTGTACCATAGGAATAAAAGACGAAAAAAACATAAAACAGAGAAAACCTTCTTTAGCACTGATAAAAGAGGAATAACCAATGAGAACGTCACAGAACAGTAACCTTTGTTTGCAGAGGAAAAATCTTGAGTTACGGCACTATTATTTGGTTGGGATGCTGCCGATTTTGTTCAGTATAAAGTATAAAACAAGGAAATTTTTTCTGTACAACGATGTGAATTTAAACCAGAAAAAGTGCAATATTCAGATTTTGTTTTCCTAAATTTAAAACCTCAACTAAAAGGCAATCTCAATTTCAGTTTCACGGTTTGAAATTGTTTGAAATTGTCTCCTGCATTTCTTACGGGGAATCGTTGAAGTTTCCCAGCAGATTGCCAACATTTGGGAGCAACGTGGCAGTTTTGGCATATTCTCTGCGTGCTCGGCTACACATGTTCAAGCAGATTTTCTACCTTTTAAATGAAACAGGAAATGATTAAAAAAAAACATCTTTCGTCATCTCTTCTTTCCCTTGAGGGCTGCCTGCCCCTGCTTTCATCCGGAAGCCTGGGGGTAAGAAACTCAGGAAGGGACAAAGAGGAAGAAAGGAGGAGAAGAAGATGATGCCAAAAAAAAGTGAAAGTAGAAAAAAAAGGATTTGGAAGCATATAGTGAATAGGGAGAAATAAAGACAAAAAAAAGATGTAGGAATGAAACGAGTAAGAGATGACGCCGTGCTTCATGAATGAGCATCAGAAATTTGGGTTGTAAGATAGGATGAGAGACAAGAGCATGCTTTCTACTTGCCCCCTCCCTTTCCCATTTCCTCCTTTTTCATCTGCCCCAGTGCCCCTATATAACCTCTGACACAGACCAAGCCTCAGTCAAAGTTGTGTCAGCAGCACAGGAAACTGCCGCTATCTCTCTGCCTTTGCGGTACCAATATTTGAGCTTCACCTGTTTGAGGAACAAACCGCAGTTAGTTTTTATATCCAGTTGGAGTTCTGGACTGATGAGCTTCCACCAGGAGAAGATGCTGAACCATTTAGCCATCATCTTGCTGCTCTTGCCGCTGGTGCACAGCACAGGTAAGAACCGTAGGCATCACTGACTGAGACTTTAGTACCACTTTTTCTGTTGTGTTAATGTGTTTTGGCGTGAAACAGACCGCTAAAGGACTGATTGTTTAGGTGGATGAGAGGGTCATACATGTTAGCAGGAAATAATTCAGGAAACATCCAACAGGTAATTACACAGCAGTGAATGATAAGACTGCTAAACGCACCAGATGGATGCTATTCTTGATAAGCTAAACAGTCTCACTCATTAAGTCAGGATATTACTAGTTTTGAGTGAATTTGTGTGATGAAAAATAAATTTAATTGAGGTCAGTTTATTTAAACGTTTACACCCAATCTACAAAACAAAGCTTTTCTTTTGTCCAGGTCAAACTACAAAACTGGAAATCATTTTAAGTAAGCAAGACTTCCAGGTAGGAGAAGAGATGCTGCTGGTTTGTAAAGGTAAGCGAAACTTTGACTTCCATCCGTCCGTCCAGACGTAAAACTCATGATCCATTTTTAAAATAGATGTTCATCCGCTCTTTTCTGTCGTCCCATCCTGTCTCCTGCAGCCACAAAAGAGGGAGAAATGACATGGCATAAGGGAGGAGAGGAGATTGATGATGAAGACATCGTCTCAAAGCTGGACTACACCACCTCCAAGCTGCTCATCAAGAAAGCCAGCCTGTCTGATGGAGGCACGTACACCTGCATGTTTGAGTCTGATGATGGGCACAAGGTGGACGCTCAGTCAGTTATTTATGTCTACGGTAAGTCGCTGCACACACACGACAAGCTTGTCGTTGTTGACGTTGTGGCGTTTTTGTCATTTAATTTAATTCAGATTGAGTATTTATCTTTACCTGTGACATGTTTTCTCAGAGGGTCCGTCGTTCCATGGCACCACCACCTACCATGAGTTTCTGGAGGGAGCAAAAGGGGTGGTGCCGTGTCTGGTGACCGGGCAGCCAGCGGTGGACGTTGCGTGGCTTAAAGACGGAGAACTACTCCCTTCTACACGTAAGATCTATAGGACCAGCACCTAGAAAACGTTTTACACCACAAAAATATGCTTTGTGCTTTTTGGTTAGTAATTTACAACTAACTTAGAATTCAACATATCCTCTTATTGTTGTATTTCTTTAATCAAAAACTGCCATCCTGCTGTTTTTGCAACATGACCTGAAAATCTCTTCAGTCAAGTAATCTAGAGCATCAAGCATGTTTGTTAAACAGGGGCTCCAACCCATGGAGGGAAGTGAGTTTCCGCTTATTTTTCTGTGATGAAACTCATTGCTCTTCTTAAAAATAAATAAAAAATAAAAATGAAACTTTCCTCATAACTTAAGCATGACATATGCACCACTGGTCAGGTAGAAAAATCAAATCAAATCAAAGCGACTCACCAGTAGGGGGTGCTATGACAGACTTTAGTGCGCTCTGGTTTCTTACTTGTGAACAATAAATCAAGCTATAGGCACATTTATGCCTAAAGGTTGGAGGGGGGTTTTTTTGCATCACAACACAGCATAAACCTTTAAATGAAGCACCTGTGGTCTACAAAATGTGCACATTTTATTTAGAGATGCAGTTGAAGGGAATAAAAATGGATAATTTTTGATCTTATGTAAAATTTTAACGTTTTTCCACTTTAGTTACAAAATTTAAGAAACTCATTAAAAGTCACAGATTAGACCGATTTTTAGGATATCTTTCTTGAATTAACCTAAACATTTTATATTCTGCAACTTATGCTCTTCCTTGAAGACAACCTCTCTGCTTTTTCAGAAGTTTGCAATAAAAGCTCACTACTGAATCTCAGAATTTTGTTGGACTAATGCAGCTGAATTTGCCATCAAAGTTTGCCTGTGAAAACTTTTATGCAGTATTTGAATCTGTGCTTCAATTTGCATACAATGTTAATAACGATTATACAAGGTGCTAATGACACCCAGCATAAAAAACTTGAGTTTCTGTTTGTTTTTTAGAGAATATTGGAAAATGTTATGGCCTTAGTCAAATTATAATAATAATAGATTTTTTGTGGGTATTATTATCAGTGAAGAGTGCAATTAGTTTGAAACTGTTTACATTATGTTGTAAGTAAAATGCGAGGGTACTTCCTTTTCCTTTTGCATCAGTCGCCATTGAATGTTTCTGAATATACAATGTTATGTGTCTAAAAACCTCCCCGTCTTTCATATTATCTTAAAGATGACGTGTGCTACATTAAGACTCATACTTCATACTGCAGTCTGAAGAGGACAAGTCTGACCAACTTTGACCAGCTGCAGTAACGTGATTAAAAATAGGATGTGAATAAACTGTTAATGTGATCTTGTTTGGCTCCTTTTCTTCAGCTGGAGTTCGTGTTCGTAAGATGTCCGACAACACGCTTCATATTGAGAAAGTGAAAAGGAGCGATGCCGGGACGTACATCTGTCAGGCCCAGATCAGAGGGAGATCAATCTACAAGCAGCTTCCTGTTTCTATCGTCGCCAACGGTTAGTCGCTTCTTTATGGTATCCAAAGGCATTAAGGACCATTACAAGTAACTCATTCCTATTTCATTTGTCTTTTAATTTTTGTAACTTCGTTTAACAACATGTCTCGCACTGCAGCTCCTCCGACTGTGCACATCAGAGAAGAGGTGAAAAAAGTGATTGCTGGGCCTGAAACCAATGTGTCATTGCTGTGTTTGGTTGATGGTCAGCCAAAACCCAACATCACTTGGACTCTGTAAGCCACCATTTTCTTATTTTATTATATTAAAAAAAATACTTTGAATACTTGAAATTCACATTAGTTCTTTAAAAGCCTAAGACTTTGATTACAGGATTGGATTTTTAAATGTCTAGTTGATATATTTCTACTAATAATTTGCTTCTATTTATCTTATTTTTTTTTTCAAAAACAAACATCTTAAATGTACAATACTAGAAGCCTTGAACATTTACTGTTAATTGCTTCATTATAACTTCAAAAAAGAGAAAAAAATATATCTTTGGTACTCTATTGACATTGGAGAAATACTGAGCATTCTCTCAAAGAATCATCGTTGCATATGGACTGCAGTGTATTTAACATATTTACTCAGAAGTTTTAATTTACAAATGTAAATATTTGTGAGAAAGACCAAATGAAGGTTGCAATTCAGATTTTTTGATCAGCGCTGACCTCAAAATCCAATATGGTCGCCCTGTACATACAACTTAATGATTGCAATAGAAACGGTTTTAGACGGTTTGTACAAATTTCTGCGTTCGTCTCACTCACATTATCAAGTTAGACTTAATTACTTACTTTAAGTTAGAACAATTTAAATTCTTGACTCAGATTGTATGAACAAAATATCTAAATATGCATTTTATCAAACATCGCACTGATTTCTGCTCACAAGATATTTTTGTGAAGAGACATTTTTCCTCAACCATTGCAAACTATCAGTTTTACTGAAATCAACATTTGCCTTAAAAACATACAAAAAGCAGGTCAGTGTAAGAAACTTCAATCTCAGGCACAACACAAGATACGAAAAGGCAGTTTTTCTGTGTTAATATTCTGCGTCATTATTTACTTTTTTCTCAAATTTTCTGCCTCCCTCTGCTGGCTTTCTTGCCGCCTACAGTCACTGACTCCACACAAACAGGACATGAAACCATTTTTACATTTTTCATCCTAAGGCCTATCGAGTTGGAGCCGTCCCGCCACCTCTTCAACTCCGACCGCAGCCAGCTCACCATCCAGTCCGTCGCCAGGGCCGACCTCGGGGAGTACGTCTGCACGGCCAAAAACAAGATCGCTGAGAGCAGCGCTACGTTCATGTTGCATGTTTTTGGTTGGTTTTCACATTCCGTCAATTAGTTTCTTCCTTTCTAATCGAGTGCACTGAAGCAAGACGACGATGCTTGTTTTACGTACAGAGTCTCCAGAGGTGTTCATCTCAGAAGATCAGCACAGTGTGAATGTGGGTGAGCGTGTCTCTGTGTCCTGTAACGTGACCGGTCACCCGCAGCCTGAGCTGCACTGGATCAACAAGCAAAACGGAGAAGAGCTGGTAATGATGCTCAAACAGTGACTCTTAAATGCGCACACAATCAAATACAAAGTTTTGAGATGCAAAGATTAGACATGCAGAAGTAATTTTTATATATTTTTTCTGCATAAACATAGTTCAGGTGAAAAATCAGCAGAAAAGAAGACGTCCTTAAAAACCCTTGATGCACAAACTTAAGCAAATATTTTGTTGAAGCACTTGTTAAATTTAATTTCAGTCTTCTTCAGTTCATATCGACCATCATTATAGTTAATCAAATTATCCTGAGAGAAAGTTCAGCTGTCCATTTTTCTGATATTTCCTCATTTGCAACCCTCATCTTATGCCATAGTCTGAAAAGAGGTTCCAAAGAATAAAAACTGAATGTAAATTTTCCTGTATTTTTAATGTTTGAACCCTCTCCGCCAGGATTCGACTGGTCGTATCCAGGCAGTGGAAGGCATGCTGGAGATTGAGGAAGTGATGCCCTCCGATGGCGGACGCTACTCCTGCATGGCCGTCGGTATTTCTGGAAATGCGTCGAGAGATGTCGTAATTCAGAGTAAGGTTTCCTCTTCAGTCAAGCACGTTTCCCTCTCAGTGATCAACGTGTCTCTAGTTGACATTATTTCTGTGTTTTCCTGTCCTCCTGCTTTCCCTCCAGCCCAGCCCGGGCCGCCACATTACCTGACGGTCACCCCGGGTCCAACCTCTGTGCTCTTCACACTCAAAACCTTCCCCATCAACGGAGGAGCACCGATCAAAAGTTTTGTTCTGCAGTGGAGGAAAAGTGCAACAGATAAGTTGGAGGAGACCATTGTTGCAGCTTCAGGTGAAAATTTGTGCTTTTATTAAGGTTTTGTGGTTGTAATTCATGTTTTGCCTGTAGCGATCTAGATGTCTAGATAATCCTGAACCTTCCATGTGTTTTTTGTAGATATTTTGGCTATCACCAGCCTCAAACCGTACACCAAGTATACAGTTCGTATGGCAGCCATAAATGATGTGGGACAGGGGCAGTTCTCAGTGGAAAACACGGTTCGCACTGAGGGAAAACGTAAGTTTAATCTACTGCAACCAGCCATCAATTTCAATGTACTTTCATTGGATTTTATGGGATTGCCACCAGAAATCCTCTGGACTCTGATAACCCTGAATGCAAGTCGTTGTTATCAGAAATCGCCTAATTAGTAAATAGAGGAAAAAAAGAAGAAAACATGTTAAAACGCTTGTAAAGTGTTTGGACATTAAAAAAAAAAACGATGTTACTAACAGTAATGTTTCATCTTCATTTTCATCTGCCATCCCTGGTTCTTCATGTCCATCTTTTATTGAAATCATCATCCTAACATCTTCATATCGTCATTCTCTGCCGCCTGCTGATTCCGCTCACATCACCTCCTAATCTGCTGTCCTCCCTTTGCAGAAGGTGAAGTTCCCATGCTCTTTAACAAAAATAAAAACCTGCAAATGAAATATATTCTAATCACATAAATCCCAAAGTTTGGAGTTAATTATTTTAGGCTGCAGCTAAATGGTTTCCCCTCCTGATTTTAGGTGAACCAGACAGTCCAGCTTTATCCACAAGTCAGGCAGTAGTGGAGGGAAACTCCTTCTCTGTTCCTCTTCAACAAATTGAAAACGGTGGCTCTCCTCTGCTGCACTTCAACGTCCAATACAAACAGGTGAGAGACCATGTGAGCTCAAGTCTACCTGTGTTATTTCCTTTCTTCCTTGTCATTAATTTGCTTCTCGTGCTCCTTTTTATCCAGGATACAGAAAAGAGTGAGTGGGAAACACTGCAGCTTCCCTCTGATGCTAACTCTGTCAACCTGAAAGACCTCGCCTTTGGCTCAGACTATCACCTGGAAGTCAGAGCCGTCAACTCTAATGGCTCCTCCATCCCTGCAAAGTTCAACTTCACAATTGCAGAACAGCCTGGTGTGTTGCCTCTCTCGTTCTACGTTAGATGACACACGATTTAAGTTAAAGATAATAATTACATTTATCTGGGTAATGTTTTTCCTTTGTCCCCGCAGTGAGCAGCAAGATGACCAAAGGCACTGTGGTTGGCATCGTGATATTGATCTTCCTGCTGGTGTTCCTGGCAGTGGATGCCACCTGCTGCTACAGAAACCGCTGTGGTCTGCTTATGGCCGTCGCAGGGAAACTGTCCAGGTGGAAAGACCCAAGCCTCAAAAAGGTCGAGGAAGGAGAGGGGACAACTAACGGGTGAGCAGCAGTCTGGACGACAACCATCTCACAGATTCTCTTTTGCTAAGAACCTTCTTCTAAATATTCCTGCATGTTGTGGCTGCAGAGATGTAACACTGAAGGGTCTCTCCAAACCCAGAGACAGTATTCAGCAGTCAGGGGTTCAGACGCTCAGCAAAGAAGCCGGTCAACTCACAGAGGTCACCTGCGACAAAGCTCCACTCACCAAAAATGAGTACGTTTGTTCTCCCAAACGCCAACAAGCTGCATAAATACAATATGAACATTATGAAAAGTATTCATAGTCTTTTAACTTTTAGGTATTTTTTAATTTTATAATTTAGCTGGGGTTTTTTTCTGTTTCTACTTAACAACCAATAATTTTCGATCTATCAGAGTGAATTCCAACAAAAATACTTAGAAGTGTGTGATTTTAATGTGCTTAAATGTGAACAAGTTAAATTTATAAATAACTTGGCACTGCAGGCTACAAAACAGAAATATTTTTTTTATCATTTTGCAGTTTCAAATTGTGTTTTGCTTTTATTTTAACACGCTATTGTTATTTTTTTTAATCCACAGGAAATTACACCCCACAGCTAACCTGTGAGTCTTTCTAAACTACAGAAGAGAAAAACTAAAGACTACATTGTTGTACAGAGATCCAGAGAAGAAGTCAGTGGATCCCAGCTGCTGTGGGAGAAGTCAAGCACACAGGAGGAAATGGGACGGATTTGGACTGATGGTGATAAAACTGAGCTCATCCTGCACCAATTGCTGTTAGCCTCAGTTTTTGCACTTGTTTGTTCTTTAACAGGGTAATAATGACGTCTGTGTTTTACAGGGTAATAGTTTTGTTACTGTGTAATCGCTGTAACTGCGTTTGTGAAAGAAAAACAGTAACGTTTACTTGGCACAACAAATGTTCATTAGTTTCACAAACAGAATTATCGTTTTGTCGTTGATAACTTTTTTATTGCTAATATCGTGTCAGTGAGTCCAGCAGGAGTCAACAGAATGGATTAAATACTGTATTATTTAACTGTATGCTTCTGAAGATGAATGTAAACAAACTCCTGATCATATTTATTATTTTCTGACGTTACATTCATAAAAGTTATTTGTTTTATTTGGGTTTAGATACGTCCAACACCATCTTTAACTTTCTTGCCTCGATGTGCTGCTGAGGACTTTTCTATAAAAACGTTTTGGAAAGTCAGAAAGTTTGACACTTATTGTTAAAGAGAACTTCAAAAGTTTTAATTAGCCACTTACAAAATGTATGTTTTCTATCAATGCTACAATATTACCACCAATAGATCAGTAAATCAACAGAACAGTGATTAGCTTTTTTTTCTTATTAATTATTCTAACAGTGTTTTTATTTTTTTTTTTTACCACTGTACATTGTGTATACATTTTTTGTGTTTCATAAACAGCTTGATGTCTTGATTCATATGAAGGTTTTCTGCATGTTTAGTCAAATCATATCAGAAGTGAAGAAAACAGTATTTTATCCCTACAAACAAAATGTGTGGAGTGAAACACGGCAGTGGCAGCGTGATAATGTGGGGATACTTTTTATTCTGCTGGCCAGGAAAAGTTAGCCAGACTGAGGTGAGCAAGGCAGACACAACCTGCAGCTGTGATCACAGCAAAGGCTCAGGAGGGCTGAATACTTTGTTTTTAGAGTTTTACTTGTAAAATGTTTGCAAACCCTGAGTTAGTTTTCCTTCATTTCCACAATTGTGCACAGCTTTATGTCAAAGTGACATTTAAAATAAATATACTGAAGTTACAACAGTTTCCTGCAAGGCAGTGCGTGGCTCAGTGTGCTGACCAGAAAGAAAAGTAAGCAATCATTCTACAATTAACTAAATGTTGCAGTATATGTATAATATACATAGTTGGATTGTAGCACCAAAGGTGGTGTGGATGAGACACAATTTTATATAAACTACAAACACTTAAAATCCTCTTTCCAAACACACTGAGCTCATGCTGGTCTTTTGAAGCCTTGAATGTCCTGAGGAAATAACTGATGCTTAACTTTTTTTGTCCTAAAACTAAACTTTGTCCTTGTTTACAAACTGGGATAAACAGTGAATTAAGTTTGCTTCTTTGAGTTTGGACTCTTTGAAACAGATAAAATCGGTTCCATAAATGATTACTAAGCTCTAACCAGATGTGGATCTAAACAAGCCGTGTCCTACTTGTGAACCTCAGAAAAAAATCCAAATGCAAAAAAAGAAATGAAAATGTGGTGACAACAGGAATAACATCAGTTCAGCTAAAGACATGACCAACACCAGCATTAGGATGGTTTTGTCTTGATGACTGATAATCCAAACTAATGCATTAATGACTGGTTGGCATTTTCTCATGTAGAAATACAACATTTAGTTATAAAAGCCTATCGTTACACAGACACCTCACTCAGCCTTTCATAAAAGCTTTTTGAGTCATTGTTCATATTCTTGTTTCGTTTATGTTCCTGAAAATATATTCTCAAATTCACCCAGTTTTAGTCGGTCTGTTCAGCCATTTTCAAAGCACAGATACGACAGTCATACTCAGTGATTAAGAATGTCTTGATGAGTTTTGTCAGATTAAAAGTACCTTTTGAAATCTTCGTCCTCAGTGTCTCTGTAAACAGCTCGGCTAACTTCTTCTACCTCTCTGAAGGTAGAATAACACAGGCCAAGAGCGCCCTCCTGCGGTTTAGTGTGAAAATAACATGTGATATGATATAGTGATGTGTAAATTTCCATACATAAGTCGCTCCGAAGTATAAGTCTCACCCCCGGCCAAACTATGAAAAAAACTGCGACTTATAGTCCGGAAAATACGGTACTCTCTCTATAAAACCTATCAAAAACACTTGTATTAATTTGTTTATGAGTATTCTCATAGGTAAAATCTTTGATTTTTACACGTATGTATGAGTTGAAAAACAGGACAAATGCAAAACTTAAATTTATGCACATTTATTGACTTACGTTCACAAATCTAGATGTCTACACATGCATTTTGAATTGACAGAAGTCTTATCTCATACATAACTCCTTATGTTTCCATAGCAACTAAAACAAACAAGAACCTGACACAGGTTGCATGACATATCGATGATCTCATCGATGATGTCATAAAGGTTCAAAGATTATTATAATATCATTTGGAATACAAGAATTCTCAGTT
>CAEGAG010110690.1:0-29602 GCA_903067065.1 Brachyrhaphis terrabensis | reverse complement strand
GCCGCTTGTATCCGCGATCTCGTTCTTTCGGTCATGACCCAAAGCTCAGGACCATAGATGAGGGTGGGAATGTAGATCGACTGGTAAATCGAGAGCGTCGCTTTTTTAAATGCTCTTGTTTATTTTCCTATTCCTATTTGATTATAATCATTTGATCATCATTGGTTTTGCCAGTTACCATTTCTTTATCAGGCTCCTTGCTAGTAATTCCTAAATTGAGTAATTAGCTGCGCCTGAGTTCAATTTGTTTCTTCCATAATTCAGCATCTGCCTGTTCCAAGTGTTACAAAGGCTGTGAGTCCTTTCCTGTTCTCAAACTTCTGCATGTATTTGAACTATTTGCCAGCAGTCTAATGAAAATTAAACATCATTTGACCTGCCGTGCATTTGAGCTTCTTCTCTTCAGGTCTCTCCAAAATGTCCTGGAGAAAGTCAAATGAAGTTGTTATTCTCACAGATCCCATCCCAAAATCTCCAAAATATTATGATTTATTTATTTATAAATTTTTTTACTTTCACAAGTGAAAAATGTTTAGTCTTAATCTACCCATATGTCACATTTTCTGTGATGGAATGATCTTATTTTGCTAATTTAGAAATTAAGCAAGTTTTGAAATAGTCTATGATTGTACTTAAACCTTAGAAATGTTTAGAAAGATAAACCTAGAATGTGAAACTGTTACTTTAGTGAATAAAATAATTGTGTTACTGTAAACATCCCCATCCATGAATTATGTCTAGTACAAGATATTGTAAACTATTGTTCTCTGTCTTGTGTAAAATTGTTTTTTTCACTTAATAATATCTCTCTGGTGTTACCCCAAGTCTGCCTTGGATTGGTTAATAAGTCCTAGTCATGATGACTCATTCCCAAAAAGCACATGCTATCAGATAGAGCTGAGACCAACCAGAAAACCCAACAAAACACCTTTTCCAGACTCAATCAGTCTGGAAAAGTCTGAAATTTGGATATATCTTCTGGTCCAAATTGTGCATTTGTCCATTTTTTCTGTGAAGCTTTAGGACTCTTCCTCCAATCCCCTGAGATGTGTGTCCAGCATCACTTAGTAACTTTCCTTTAAAAAAACGTGTAGTGTCCAACTAATCAAAATACCTGCGTCAGAATTAAAAGCATTTCTTGATGTAGTTTAGCATAGCTAACTCATGGGTGCAGAGTTTACTGTTACACATGAAATTAAAAAAAGAAAATCTGGGGCTTTGAGAATTTTTAGTTTTCATATGAGCTGCGCTTGAGTTCATGCGTGGCATTACATTGTGCTCTAATCGCTAGCATCTCATTTATCTGCTGTATATGCATATAACAGCACAGCCTCAGTCACGTAGTCAGATGAGCAACAAAAAACATCAGCAGGTCAAGTGATATTTCTGTAAAATCACAGATACATTCTGTGACCTGAACTACATTAATTGTCCACTCCGGACACAAACGCGCGTCAGATTCCTCTGACATGCTCGTCAGTGTGAAATTCTTCTTAAACATTTCAATAGGATTACTTAACAAAGGAAGCATAAAATTAACAGTGATCATCCAGAGGTCCTGCCTCTGCAGTGCAGAGAGCGAGAAACACACACTGAAGCATTTAACTCCATGAATGCTGTGAACTCAACAGATGACCAAAGGAAACGCGTCAGCAAAATAATCATAAACCAAAACTTTAAGTAAAATCCATTGTTTGCAAGAAAGTATACTTTAGCCAAAAAAAAAACTCTCCTTAATCCATCTGAACGGCTTCTAATATATATTAAAAAAATCATTTTAATTCCCTTCTGCAAAGATTTTAAATATAGTAACCAAGATGGCAACATAGCCTCACTGCTACTTTAGCCACTAGTTGCTAAATTTCATAAAGTATAAAGATATTGAAATAACATAATTTTCCCCATAGGAAATAGCTTGAATGAGCTCTCCCCTTGAAAATATCTTTGGAATTGTTTGAGGAATGTTTTTCATGTTGTTCCTAGAAATCCCTTCTTTCACATGAAAGCAAAGAAAGCATGCAGAAGCGCGGTAGGAACTATGCCACGCCTGTAGTCGGAGCTGCAGCTTTGCAAAGTAAATGCGTGGGGAGATTTTCAGCACCTACAACCCCACTTTTGTGGAAAATGAAAAGGCCACAGCGGTTAAAATAATAATTAAAAAAAAAAATTACTAAATCCTTGTGTATTCGCATCATGCTCTCTACAGAATAATCATCTCCATACACGACTTTGCTCTTGCTATTGCCCCTTTTGAAGTCTGTTTTGCATAACTTACTGATCTATAAGCTTAAACACCTTTCTGTGAAGTTTCCACAATGACAGATCTCGCTGAAAAACGGAACGTGACCATGAAATATGATTAATAAATCATTCATGAACTCCTGATCACTTTTATGTCACTGTACCCACAGATAGGCAGTTCATACTCCGTTCATGGAAAGTTACTTTCTTTGGGCATCAGATAAGTTCAGAATGTTTACAATCTTGATGAAACTTTATTTGGTAAAACATGTTCCATGCAGACGCACAGTAACCTGCAGAAGTTTTCACACCCTTTTAACTTTTCAGCATTTTGTCAGTTCACAGCCATGAACTTCTATAGTTATTGGGATTTTGTGTGATAGATTGACCAACACAAAGCACCATGGAATTGTGAAGTTTAAGTAAAATGTGGATGTGTTATTTGAATTTATTTTCAATTAAACATCAAATAAATTGTGCATTTTTATTCACCCATGTTTTAAATAAAACATTTTAGAGGTATGTCCTCATCAGCTTTACACATATAGAAACTAGCATTTTTGCCTGATTTTTTTTTCTTCTTTTTTTTCCCCCAACATAGCTCAAATTCGGCAAGGTTTTAAACTCCTGCCAAAAACTCTTAAAGATTCAGATCTTCACTTTATATAGAAATAAACCGCTCCATGTAGCTCTGGCTGTGTGTTCAGGGTTGTCGTCACAGTGCAGTCGTCAGTGTTTTACAGCCTTCAGCAGGTTTTCTTCAACATCTTTTCATCCATGCTGAAAAAAAATATCCCCACAGCTTGTTGCTGCCACTACCATGTTCCTCTGTCAGACTGTAAATTGTTTGCATGTTCAGGTTACTGACAGATTTTCCACCTAAACCATGAATTTCTGCAACTCCTATAAAATCACTTTTTTTTTTTAACACTCCTGTCATAATATCTTTGGCAAACAGTATGATGGGTAGATTTACCACCAGCAGCAGCATTTTTTTTTCTCCAAAAGGGAGGAATAAGTAAGAATGTAGAAAATGAATGGCACAACAGGCCACATCTGGTTCCAAACATACGAAACAATTTTAGTAAGCAATTTACAACTTCACACTGAGCATAATAAGAAGAAATCAGGTGAAAAACTTTAAAAATCATATATGTAATTGTCCTTTCACTTCAAAAGTTATTCACAAGTCTGCATTTGTTTATTACACAAGATCCCAACAAAAGACACTAACATTTGCCGTTGACAAAACGTGAAACGTTTCCATTGGTGCGGACACAAAACTCTGTAGCAAGGCTCAGAAATCGAAATAGTCATGAGAATTTACTTTGGTTGTAACCCTATAGAGTTTTCTGATGGTACTCTGTTTGCCCAAGAAACCAACTTGAGATCAGTACAAAGATCTTTACTAAACTTAAAAGCAGGACTTGCACAACTATTACTGCAGATATTCAGTTTTTCTGGTCAGTTTTTCCAACTCATTCCCTCTCTTCCTGTTCGTCTCTTGTCATGCACATGGCGTCCCTCTTATGGAAATGTTCCGTTGCTAAGCCACCTGTCAAAGCTAATGCTAATGACAGACGACACCCTTGCAATCCTGAGGCCAAAAATGTTCCATTAATAGGAGTATTTAAAAAAGAAATGTTTCAGCTGAAGTGGTTCTCACAGGGATGGGAAATGTTTTGTGCAGAAATTAGAGGATGAATAATACAGAGAAGACTGCGGTGGAGTCAGCAAAGAGGATGTGGCTGAAATGCTTCGGCGTGTAATAAGATGAAATGTCTGTTCTGCCAGAATCACGTGTTGCGGGCAGACAGAGTTACAGTGATTGAGTTAGCTCTCTCCGCTTTTCTGCACTCTTTCATGTTTTATCTCCTTGTGCGAGTGGGCGTATTTTTGCTCAGGTTCTCAAACAGATCAAGACGTTTTTTTGATTTTTAAATTACACTTGTGACATGGACTTAATGAACAATGAATAACTCGTAGTTAACCACTAAATGTATCGCTTCCCACAGGTTTTTCCGCATCTCAAAACAAGTAATGCGGTTTGTGTCATTTTTGACTCATGCCAGTATTTGTAAAGTTCATAAAAAAAAGTATTAAAGAAAAGGATTAACGTGAATCAAATTCACATTTTTCAGCCACTAATAACTTCTTCTTTTTTTCTTTTTTTTTATTTGCAACATATAATCAAGTTATTAAGCTTCCTTCAGAATTATCTGATGCAAGGTCGCCCTTATGCTATAAACAACAAAAGGGTCACAGCAATACAAGCAAGACAATTGTTTTGCAAATTTGATTAAGAAGCAACAGAAATGTCAAGCGATAATCCATATCGATTCGATTTTGTTTTGCACGGCTCATGAGTTTAACACGGCGATCCTGGTTTGATGATCGCCATAGATGCACCAATCTGTCGCGGTACGCCGCCGCGTCATCATTTGACCGTCTGATTGTTCAGCAGTAAATTCAGAGACAGACAGGTCAGGAGACCGACTGCTTTTCACTCCGACAGTCGCAGGTAAAGGTGTGCGCTCTTCCACTCACCTGTCCGTACCAGGTATATTCCAGCATCGTGGCGGCGGCCGCAGCTCTCGCGAAAAAGTGCCACGCACTTCTTGGCTCTCGGGCGGCAGACAAATAAATTTGGAAAGAAGGAAAAACAAAATCACGGCCCGTTGCTCTCCTCACAGTGCAGTTACACAACTATTAGTTTTCCCCGGGTGGAATCGCTGCTGTCAGGGCTTTGGGATCTTGGGTAGGGGGGGCCGAGCCGGCAAAAGATACGCCATTTCACACACATTTTGTACACATGGGCTGGCACCCTTTGCTCACACACACCTCTGACTCTCCTGTTGAATTTTGGCACTCCCGGGGGCTTACGACCTGTTGATAATGAACCTGAACCCATTATTTTGAGTCAATGAATTGAAAGAAATAGGGCAAGGAATGAAAGCCACAGGGCCAATTAACAGCATTCTTTGATGTATTACCCTCGCTCACCACTCAGGCAGACTGCTCTGCGCCTTTTGTCTTTATCCCCTCTGTTATTCATTAATTATTCTGAGCAGGGTCAGAGTTCGTGTGGATAATTGTGCAGAGCGTCTCTCTTTGAGGATGGCAAAAGATTCGCCCAAACGCTGACACTCCCCCCAACTGTGCCCAGCCACCTTGAATTATGCCAATTATTCCAATTCTTTGATTTTTTTTTTCTCCTACCCTCCTCCTTCTCTCTGTTATATGATTGCATTCTTCTTTTCCCCCTCCTTCTCGTCGTTTCAGCTCAGTGTACAGCTCAGTTTCTAGCGCACACTTACAAATATGTTATTGTATTTGTGTGTTCCAGCTTTTCAGGTGGCAAGTCAAGGTCTTGTCAGGTTGATCTTCAGCCGTTTATTACATTATTATTGGTTGTTCTTTCAAGTTTTTAGGCATTTCAGCCATTTTACTTCTCCAGTTTCACTTGCCGTATTTAGGATTTGGCAGAGAATGGGAACTTGCTGATTTTTTTTTCCAAAAATATCAACTCGTCCCTTTAACTAAAGGAGGCTTTCTTCTTCTCCCTGGATATGAATTGGCTGATATGATTCACTCAGGCCTTTTCATAGGTCTACTGATAAGAGCAGTAGTGAAAATTAGCCCTGATGAAGACGAACCAAAGGGATGACTTGCAACAAGTGGTGATTTTTCTAACAAAAATCACGTGTGTTGTGTGCAGATAAAGTTACTGTGATTGAGTTAAGGGAGCTTGATCTGATCTTTCTTGATTTTACAAATTCTGCATGTGAGCAGAGTAATTTCACCAGGATTCTTATGGCATAACTTTTCCTTTAGAGGTGAATTATGTTACAAAAACAAAATAAAAAAATCAGAAGAGACAAAAGAATATAAGTTTAGAAATAAGTAATACACCAGTATTTAGCTTCTGATTCAGATGAACTTTGAGTTCATATATTTTGTTTCCTTTTGGGATTCAAATACAAAACATGTTTGGAACTAGATATCAATTATTGTATTCACAAGCAAAGCGTTTCATTTTGATAAAGTCTGAATACACAGTAATTATATGTATAACGTATCTCACAGTATAGTAGGATAACCTGGTTGACATGCTGACGGTGCAATAAAATAAAATTGTTTTTAAAGTTTTGAAATTGACATTTGAAGGGTGAAATTACTTTATTTTGTCTAATGTCTTATTTTGTCTTTCTAAATGTGAAACCCTAAATTGAGAAAGATATTAGAGCTGTGTTGCATAAAAATGATTAATTTTAACATAGTGCTACTAGTCAAAATACGGCATCCATTTTAATTGCCAAGTCCTAGGTCCTCGTGATTCTTTATCGCCTGCTTTTGTTCTAAAAGAAATGTAGACAACTGAAAGCCCGTGCCAGCCTTGTGTCTCCAGTCTCTTTGGATGTGCTTTCTTCAAAGGGAGTCCCATGCAGCACCTCTGGCTACGGTCAACCCTGAAAGGAAAGATCCTCGGGCCATTTCTCTGTTGCAGACACCATTGCCTAAACAAGGTGTCCTCTGCTGACCTCCTTAATTTGTTGCGTGTGAAGTTTCGCCTATCAAGGTTCCTCATCTTGGCTTTTAATGAAGACAGAGGGAAGAGAGGGGTAGGGAGGTGTTAACAAAGCAGAAGCAAACAAATCAAAGAAATTGAAGGAACTGATAAGCTTTATAAATCCTAAGGAGCGACTTGGCTTGGGGACTTTTCAATGTTGATCATATCTTTGCTTTCTTTGCTTGATTTAAAGTCAGTATGGCAGAGATGAAACTGAAAGTGTCAGTTTAGTGTTCTTGTTTGGCCCATAATAAGTAAGAGGACGTTTCTTTTAACTAAATTGTGTGCCATTGTTTTGGATATTTCTTCATTTCCTGTCTTTAGATAACCGCAGGACTAAAAATAAATAAATCTGGATCTAATATTTAGAAATAATTACTTTTCAGTGTTTTAGAACTGATTTTTTTGTTTTTTCATGGTTTTCATGTCTTCTTTACTTTTAAACAGATTAAGTGATGGTTACTTGTCAGCAGATAGTTAGATCCCATAAAAACATATTGCTTGGGTTTTTTTTGTTGTTTTTTTCAGCTTGTCAGTGTATTGTAACAAAAATCAAATGCAACATTCATCCTGTGTTTTGCTCCTGCAAAAACAGTAAATTATTCAGTAAATAAAGTGAACATTTTAGTTACAAACCAAAGTATTTTTATATTAACAACCTTGTTAGCTGGCTGAAAAAAGATCTTCATTCACAAAGACTAATTTAATGAGTGATATGGACTGTTATGGAGTGGAAACCAAAGGCACAGCACCTGTACATTTTTTAAACCATACTGTTTTAACACTGCAGTTGTCAAGCTAATGAGTGTCAACCTACAGCTAAAACTCAAAAAAGAAAAAAATCATTTTAAAATTAAGACTCAATAGTTACTGATAATGCATTAATGAACTGCAATATTGAAAGAAGTTAATCCTGCGGATAAATTAAGGTCAGTTTCTGTATCAAATTTTGAACCACGTAAAGATTTTTTTGTTTCCTGTTGCAATTTAACAAAGCTTTTTCTTTCCCCTTAGAGTTCTTTTCACGTTTCATCTTAAAAATAGTTAATGCAAGGAACATGGAAAAAGCACAAAAGTACTCCAGAAATACTGTTTTTGATGATAAGAGTGATTTTTGCGGTCGTGGTGAAGTCTTAAGTTCACCTTCCCTGAGTCCTGCAGCAGTTCCTCTCCATTTTTCTTAAACATGTGTCCCGAACACAGCAGGACACTTGTGACAGTACAAACATTTAGCCCAGTTCTCTTTACTAGCTCCCTGATGCACACTGCCTGTAGTAATTCTACTACTCTCCACACATAGTACCTCTTTTGCCCCCTTTTGAATCCTATTAGTGCATGAACTTGGTTTAACTGAAAAAGACTGTCGACTTCACTCAATTGGGTCTAATAGGATTAGGCTGCTGGTATGGGCCTGCAGGTTTAAATAGGAATGGAATTTTGGCAGACATCGGCTCAATCCATTGCATTAATCTTATAAAGGTTACAGAGTATGTGCGGGCCCAAAGTTGACTGGATGAAGGGCTGTTTTAAGTGAATTTGCTTCAGTCAAGACCCTGTCCACTTTAACACAGACGTCTTGCTAAATAAAACATTTTTGCATCTGTCACCTGCATACACACAGCATAACCCTTTATGAAGCTACAATCAATTATGAAATCATTTTTAAATATTATCTTTATATTCTATGCACATCTACAAAATAAAGGGTATAACTTGTCTGTGTCATACTATATCATTAATACGAGATATGAAATGTATAAAACACTGCTTGTCTCACCAACAACAAAATATTCAAAGAAAAAGAAAATGGCTATATTTTCCAAAATTGACAGTAGGGTAACTTTCTTAACATTGTATCGCATCATGGAAAGTCTTTGCCCTTTCCAACACATTTGTGAAGTTTCAAAATACTTTTGTAGGCGTCTCCATTTTTTCCTGTTTACAATGATTCACCGAATTTCAAGTTTTGAAAATCTGCTCTGTGAAACACATTTTACAAATCTCCTTTCAAGACCTCAACAAAACTACTTCAGATATTATTTATTTCATTCTTTCAAAAAAAAAAAAAAAAAGCAAAAAACAAAAACAAAACATTCAGTCAGCAAAATGTTCAACAAAAAAAAAAGCTAATATTCCTATTTCGAGCACCGGGTGGCAGTAACATCAACAATATACTAAACACGCAAATAAAGAACAAGCCTGACATAGCAAAACTAATGTCACTTGATATATTAGATATTGAAGGGTATTTCTATTATATTATGTTACTCTATTCTATTCTATTTGATTCTTCTATGTATCTTTGTCTAATGTTCCTGCTTTATGCTCTTCTTCTATATTCATTCTGTTGATCTCATGTTAAAATTCAGTCATGTCTACTTCCTGTCTGAGTTTGGGTCCTTCATAACTACAAACCGTGACAACAGATAGTAAGAGATGAGTAGCATGTCTGTTAAGCAACCAACTATTGGCTCGCTACCTTAGCAGACAGCCTGACTAATCAACCGTCTTCTATTACCTTGTTATACTTGTATTATTCTATAAAGAGCAGAGAAATTCAATGAGAATCTCATTCCAGCCCAAGCATATTTGTAATATATACATATATATATTTGTTATTAACGTTGGCATCAGAAACACATTATTCAATGTATTTTAAAATCTGCTGCCCCAAGTAATGAAGTATTGAAGTTATAGTTGATAGCTTTTCTTGTCTAATCAGCATTCTTCCCAGAGGTGTCCCACCCTTTCCCATACCAACACTTCATAATGTCTTACCCGGAGGTCTCTTCATGTCTCTGAAAGCTGTGAATAGCTTTCTTGGTGGGCTTGAATTCCCCCGAACCCCAACACCCCCCACCCCACCCCAATTGTACCACCTCGAAGGATTATGATATGTTTTAGCCAGAAATAGTCTAAGTTCTGGCCCTGATCTCTTGATCTGAGCTGTAGCAGGAACAATTGGTTTAGGTGGAGGACGGGGGTATGCTGGACAGGTGGTGGTGTGGGTGTGTGTGTGTGGGGGTGCGTGTGTGTGTGCGTGTGCATGAATGTGTAGTTAGCCAGGAGAAATGTCTTAACACTAAAAACTTGAATGTGAGGTATTTAGGGGGTTTATTGTGTCTAATCCTATTAGTGACTTAAATAACATGAGATTATCAGATGGTGTTGGTGCAAGAACTCTGAGGGGAAATAAACAAAGTGAGCACCTTCATTTTGTTTTTCAAACAAATATTGCATTTTATTATAAAAATTTAAGTCAATAGTGGTGGGTTTTTTTTAAGTTTATTTGATTTGATCAAATCTTTTTATTACCTGATTCTCCAAGTTTTATAGCACAAAAATATCACACAAATATCTGAGGTCTATGTTTGTTGTGGAGTATGAAATTTAATTTAGTTCGTTAGTGAGTTTGAAATACTAAAAAAAAAAAAGAAGAAAACAAAGTTTCCTTTTCTTACTGTGTTAATGACTGCTGCATGCCAGAAAGTTAAAGCACATTACCTGAGTGTAGTTGTTACATATGGGTGACAAAAGACTAACAGTGAAGCAAGCACTTGTTCTTTATATGAGGATTATCACAGGTCATGTAGAAAACAGAATTATAAAAGTCATTTGATTAGCTAATTTGATTAGCTAATGTTAGCAAAGCTGCAGAAAGAGGTCAAAGGGTGTCAAATACAGCTGCTGTTTCTCTTTTAGTTAACACAGATGTGATTAGGAAATTCATAGTTTAAAAAAAATCACATTTTTGAAACGGTCATTTAGGCAGTCTCCACTTTTTGATGGCGAATGAGAGGTCCTTGTTCACAAAAGATCATTGGTTTACATATGTGTGCTCTAAACCACATGTGTCAAACTCAAGGCCCGTGGGCCAAATGTGGCCCACCATGGCGTTTTATGTGGCTCTCTAGACTCCAGATTAGCTGAATAATTCCCTCCAATACCTAATACTTAACACTGGAACTGGAAGACACTTTAAATATCCAAAATAAACAAACAAAAACAACAGGAAAAACAAACAAAAATTATTATGAAGTCTCTGTAAACAAAATTGTCCTTCAAAAAAGAGACCAAAACTCCGGACTGAAGAATTTTGTCATCCAGTTTTTGGTAGAAAGGGAAATCGATAAATTATGCAAGTAGAAATGATCAAGTTTGCTATAATTTATCATGCAATTAATTGATGTATTGTTTATTGTGACAGGCCTATCTCTAACCAATTCCCAGGAAACCTTCCTTCACAATCCTACTGATGATCATGCTTGAATGCAACAGTCTGTGAAGAGCTAACTTAGTTGGCAGTGATCTTTTGTGGGTCAACTCTCGGTCACTCAGATGAAGACGAGTCTTGTAACTGGGGAAAAAAATGGTTTTGATTCCAGCTTCATCCTCTGCTACATGTCGGTGTGCGCTTGCTGAGGTCTTCAACTCTATTTTAGCCAATGAACAACAAAAACTACGAAACCAAAATGACCTAATACTAACATTCTGTACTAGCTAGAATTAAATCTGCACATATAAACCTGGACCTAAACATTTTACAATGATTTCAGAGTCTTTCAAACATAGTTTGATCTTTGAAACCTGTCGTCCATTAAGTTGTGCAAAATTTCTTTAATTTTTAAATTCATTTTTAAGCCCACTGTCTTGTAACGTCATGTGATGGATGTGTCGTTTTACACCTCTGCATTATTCTGCAGTCCAAACTCACATTCCATAGGAAACCATGAGGGAGCTAATTCCAGATATTCTTCTGACTTTTAAAACAAATACTGTGGAATTTGATAGATCCCATGGAGTATTTTGCAGAAGATTGAGAACTATTGCAGGTTTTCCACATATATCCCAAAAACTCCAATTCGTTCATCTTAAATTCATGTTTTGCCAACTCTAAAAAGCCTGACGCTTGTAGGTTTTTTTTCTGTCGTTTGAAAGATCCTATACTCTTTGTTGAGATTAGGATCGCAACAAAGCCAAAATGCCATGACCCAAACCTTTATGAAAGAGCAGAGTGACCTTTATTTTAGAGTTTACCAGAAAAGGCTTAATCAGATTGTCTCACATTGTACGTTGTTGCATCATACCTTGTAATTTTCTGCCTACTTTGTTTTACCTCCTGTCTGTCTGCTCCCTGAAACAACCTTTCTGCTCTGGTTTGTTGTGCAGCTGATCTAAAGGGTTTCAGACAGGTCATGATCAAAGGATAACTTTTTGGAGTGGATTTTTGTCTGTGGAACTTTGCTGAGCTTTAGCATTCACAACACACTAAATAAGTCATTAAAGGTGTGGGAAAACCTAAAAAAAAAAAAAAGAAACCCTACAATCTAAAATGTTTTGCTTTGTTGTTGTAATACGCTTAGGATATTTTGGTCATGCACCAGTATTGTCGCACAGGATTTTTGTCGGTTTATGCCTTGATGTAGGCACTGTGTGTTTAGCAGGTTAATAGAAGCCTAGTGGCTGAGTGCCCATTAGGCACGCAGCCAAGCCTAATGGGTGGTCCATGTCAACCATGTCTAGTTTGGCCTGCCAGTGTCCACATTGCCCTAATACCCTTCTGTAGTCAAAATTGGCCATTCTTGTGTATTCTTCTTTTCCTTTCCCTTTTTCATAACTTCAATTGGTAACTCTTGGCGGTTTGTTTTTCCACAGTTTTGTCACCGCATTATTCCAATCTTACATTATTTTGGCACTGCTGTAGTCCGACTTTTACATTTTGTTTCAACAATAGCTGCTAATGAAAAAGAGTTTCTGGTGATGACATGTCAACTTTAAACGGTGTGTTTGGCCGTACATGTAAAATGAGCACTTAGAGGTTAAAATTTTATTTGTATAACTCCCTAAGTCTAACAATCAGTAATGGATATGACTGTGGTTAGCCAACTTAGCCAACTTTCCATGCAGTAAAAATAAGTTCAAATCATTGATTTTCAAATTGCAAATGATGGTTTAGACCCAACTGGTCTAATGGTTCAACCTTTTTTTGGGCATGACATTGACTGAAACAACAAAGGTGTACATTTGTCTTAAGACTGAAGTGTTCAGCACCACCTTATGATGTTCAACAATTGTAATCTTTCAGTCAGCTGATGCAGGCATTAATAACTCCAAAATCTTTATCTCTTTTCTTTATGCCGTCAATCATGGAAGTTGGACGCCTTCACGAAATTGTCCTGGTGATGAAATTAAACCAACATAGGCCTTGCAGTCTAATAAACCCAAGAACCATGAAATCAATTCATCTCCTCTTCCTATAAGAAAGGGGGGGGGTACCTTGCTCCTTCAGGCTGATGTCAAATCACAAAAACACCCACAAAAGTTTGTGCATGCCCACAAACAGACACCAAAGCAACGTTGACGCATGAAAGGCCTCCTACTGAAGTGGAAAACATAGTGCAACAATGCTTTGAAGTCCACCAGTTATCCATCTAAGATAGGGATGTTTTCTGTTTCTCCTCTTCTAAAAGTCTGATTCATATGCCCCTCCTGGAAATTCCCTCCCTACAGCCTGGAGACGGCTAATGCCAGTCTGGGAGCTATTTGGTAATCCCATTGTATCGCAAACATCAGAAAATCAGTCTTACTTTTGCATCAAAGCGCACCAGAAAACATGTGATGGTATTTCTTTGTCTTTTTTTATCCTGCATGAAGCCTGTAATCTCTGTGCAATACAAACATACATTAAAAAAAATACACACATAAGGTATGCAAGCCAGCTATAATTAAAATTGGGCAAAAATTGCTTATTTAGAAAGGAAATTTAATGCTTTTTAGCTGCAACGGTCCTGTTTTTTTTAAAGATCCAGAAGAGTTTGTGATGAATAGTCAACATTGTGATGCTTTTATTGATATGCAGCAGGCAGGAGGAGGTTCGCTGGAGGTGTCCCTCTGTGTTTATGACCTACTTGGGTTTTATATTTATTCCATATGCTAAAGCTCCTTAATTACTCTTGTGAAACCTCTTTTTTAAACCTTACAATTTAGTAATTATACACCTGTGGTGATAACTTGCATAATAAGGGCTGTGTGCATTTTTCAAAGTCTAAGTGGCAGGGGTCTACTTTAACAGAGGCCGCCCTTGTTTATACTGTAATGTCACCTCTAATGCAAAGGGACTGATGGAACCACAGGAAGGATAACGTTTCAAAATAGACATGTAGAAATAAATAACATTGTGTATTAATTTTTAGAGTTTGATAAGATGGATTGCTGACTAAGAAATAATACATAAACGTAACATTAAAAAGAGAATTTAAATTGGAAATGGTGCAAATAGAAATCTGTTGCATTTTTTTTTCGCAGACCCCTCTATTGTGATACATCTAAATAAAATCCAGTTCAACCACAAATTTATGACTAAAAGACACAAATATGGTGTGAAAATTTTAATGCTCACTGATTGCAAGATGTATTGAAATTGTCTTTTAAAAAGGCAAAACGGATAACTATGTTTTTAAAGATTGCTTTTCATGCTTTTTTTTTTATTTTTTAATTCATGTCTTGCACATTTCCGTGAACCACTGCTGCCTTTCTATTATCTGGGATAGACATAAAACAAAAGAAAATTTTTATCTGCGCAGCTTCCACTTTGAGAACGTCTTCTCAGGCCACTGTCTTTACACCTAAATAATGGTTCATCCGGAGCATCTGAAACACCTTCAGTAGTTTTCAAATGCCAACAACCATCAAAGTCATTCAGAGCCCCATTTTGATGCTCTGCTGGAACCACGTTTAGATTCCTACATGCACCACATTGTTGCCATTTCGAGTCATTATTTGTGTCGACCAGCTACTGAACATGTGTACCTAAGAACAGTTTGGAAATCGGGGAGTGCTGAATAAAATATTTATTTTTCAGAGGTTCTGACTGATCACTGTAAAGAGTGATCAGTTTTCACCCAGGAAGACTATTATACACTATTAAATATTAGCTATAACTAGTAATAAATGCCGCAAAACTTTGAGTTAACATTTTAAGCACATATCGCTACTGCAGTCATGTCTCACTTAAAGATAAGTCGTTTGGATGACTGGCATTGTTCTTGATTTGATAGTGCTGCACGTTTACAGAATAAAATCTTTTACTTTGTCAGTTCCTTCATATCAATGTTAGTGTTGGACCTGATGTGGTTCTGGTGTTGCTCAAGTGTTCTTCTCGTACTGTTTTCTGCTGTCACCACCTACCTTCCATGTGTTGCTATACTGCCACCAGTTCGGAGCTTGTGGTCCGGTGTGGACTCCGCTGTAGGAATATTGGAAGCCAGAACGATGGATGACGTCGCTTTGATAGATCTGACGGTCATCTCTGTCACTCATCCCCCACTGACTGTCTGGGCCGGAGCAAGACTGAAACATTTCTGGCAATGGAAAACTGAGTCTAAACAGAAAGGGGAAATAACAATTAGTCAGTGAATGAACTAATTATGTAATGAAATAGTTGTATTATGCTTATTAAATCATAGTTTGAAGTGGGTTATGGGCTGGAACGTGGTGAATAACTAGTTTAGGAGACAGGAGCATGACATTTAACTGGAGGAAGCTGGAATCAAACCCACAACTTTCAAAGCTGATTTTTGTTCCCTGTTCATTGTTTATTTTTTACTTTCTGATGAGAAACCTGTCTTCCATGACATGCTGAACTTTTACAAATATTTCTTGTGTTGTGTGTTTATTTGTGAAATTGATTGAAAGACCTTATTTGATTTAGAATTTGCTGTGTAAAATTTTACACATCTTTCCCTTAAGGCGTTGGAGTTCAAAGTGCAGCCAATACCATTGTTTGCACACATAAACTTGAACTACAGACCTGGATGTAAATTGAGTTTAAACTTGACTGAATACACCAAGGGCTTTCGAATAAAGTTCAGAAACGGATGAAAAAAGCATTTTCTCAACCAACAACATAGAAAATGTCAGGAACCATGACACATTTTACCATCATAGCAAAAAGAAAATAATTCCCAAAAGAACGAAAACAAGGCCCCTTTGCTTGAATTTTACCGATTTGAAGAATGATTTCGTGGCACAAAATGGTGAATACATTACATACATTCAAAACATTAGAATTTCATTTCTGAAACCATGACAGATCATTTTCAAACTATTTTCACATTTTATAAAACAGACATCTTGTATAAATGAGCACATAGATATAAAAAAGGGAGTGGAATAACTTGCTTACATCAGTGTTTTTGTCCTTAAACTAATACTTAAATTTGTTTGCTTGGTAACATTTAGCCACTGTACCTTGCAAAATATTACTATCCATCAGATTGTGAGGAAATCCTCTCTTCAGGTGAACTCACACATTTTCCCTAATTTTACTCAGGTTATTTTTGTTTGACATTAACATCTGTTTGGTGGTTAGAAACATTTAGATTTAAAATAAAATTTTAGAGGGGAGATTAACTGGAAATCAAAGCTGGAGTTCCCAAGAAGACATTAGAAACTGAGAAGGCTTCTGAGGCAGATGGTCACAAGGGAAATGGAACAAAAAATGCATATCTTACCATCTATATATAAATGAAATACATCATCTGAGAACAAATTAGCTGTCACTGCTGCTGGATTAGAATTTATCAAAATAGACCCAAGCGTTTGCAAAGCAAAGTTGAGGGAACGGCGGTAGAGAAAAAAGATCGTAGGGTGAGAAAGTAGAAGACTGCATGTGGTATAATCTCAGTGTGTCTACCTACTTTCCCCCTCTTCCTCTTGACGTGGGAGGTTAATTGGCATGACATATGGCTGTCCAAGCATGGTGCGAACGGGGTTTAATTGCCTTTATTCTTTCGCCAAGCTGGCAAAATACCTCGAACGCGGAATCTGTCCGGTGGTTCTGTGCACTGTGTAAAACTGCGTAGGTGGCGAACGTTACGTGAAAGCCGGCTCTTGTCAGTGCAGAGAAAGGGTTTTGTCCACCTAGCTGCATTCCGGCAGAAATTGTAATCTCTGAACAAGTCGCTCGTCTGTGCGGACTGAGCCTGAGTCATTGTCTGAGATTTGAGGGCTTCTCTGTTGGCCCATAAGGTTTCTTTCTGTGATGCCCCTCCTCCTCGGCTGCCCAACAAGTGTCGATTAAGATTAAATTGATGACTGCCAGTAAAATCGCTCATTATTGCACAATTTTTTATTTTTTTTTGTATGCGTGTGTGTTTTATTGTTTCTTAGCCAAATGAAGCGGAGTTACTATGGACCTCTTGGCTGCTGATTAACACTTTCCGCAACTTGACTGTCAATTTGGATGGAAGTTTGGCTGGTGTGCAAATACTGATTTAGAAGACAACTTTGCTTCAAACCTTTATAAAATGTATCCTAGCTCTGTCTGCTGTTTTCCATGGGCTTTGTGATGCTGATTGTTCACTAGTATTCTTTAACAAACTTCTGAGGCCTTTATAGAACATGCATTTTCTAATTGGCAATTATCTGACATTTGAATTCGGTAATAGATTGTAGTGAATTTTTATTGGCAGAAATGTTAAAAAACCTTTAGTCCCTTTACTCTTGCTTCAAATGTATGCACTACTTTGTGTTGTTCCATCCAAAATCTCCCAAAAATATGTTAGTTTGTGGTTTTAATGCAATCAAGGGTTGCACTCAAACTCACATTGATGACTTTTGTTCGAAAATCTGATCACGGGAAATGTTAAGCTACTTTAAAATAAAAAAAAAAAGATATAACTGTCGTTTTCGACATCATTAAACCTTTCAGAAAATTTGAGAATATCAGGCGCTCCCTTTTTAGTCTTAATTAGCTCATTATTGATCACACGTTAAATGACCATGTAATGCTGTAAATAGCTGTGCTGTAAATGTCTTTCTCATGAGACCTCTAACCGTATGATCTCACGGTTGTTGGGCAGCAGTTAACTCTGCTTGAATCTGCCTCACTTGCTTTATTTCCAGCTGGGAGTCAACAAAAACAGGTTAAAGGCTCCCTGCTGTTGTGTAGATGCAGCCTACAAAATACACAAAGCCTTGGGGGGGGGGGGGACATACAAACAACAGTGTTGCACTGTCTTTTCTTTTACATTCGGCTGCAGGCCCGGCAGGTGACCTGTTGGTTTATGAGTAATTATTTTAATTTATGTATTTTAAAAATAAGCTGCCAACACGGTTTTTGACACTGTTGGTAAGCTGGTGAGGAGGCGAAAAAGTCTCAATCTAAATACTGCGATTGTTCAATTTCACAATGAAAACAAGAACATTACTGTAATTCACGTAATGTACAATTAGATTAGATCCGATTCGCTTAGATTCAATTTGATCCAACCTTCCAGCCATTGCAGCTGCCTTGCTCTTCTTACTGATGGTGTGTAAGCAGTAATTAAACATATTGATAAACGAGGTAAATGACATGAATAGTTTGTAGAAATGTGTATCTGTGTGTCCAGGCTATGGAGAGCCAATAATTGAGGATATAAATAATACACTGGAGATCTGAAATAAGAGTTTTTGTTGTTGTTTGCTTTGTGTTTTCTATTCTCAAAATCTACCTAAACCATATTTTAATTCATGCTTTAAATTTTCAAAATTGGTTACAGATGTTGTGAATTGGAAGTCTTTGACTCCATGTTTGCTGAAATTTTTATTTATTTATTTATTTTTTCTGCTGTAGTATCAGAAAAGATTGGTTGCAGTGCAAGCTTTATCTTTCTAACATGCACGGTGATTCACTACGGGAAAACTGCAACAAGATGCTGCTGAAAAGAAAGATAGCTTATTTTAAGACTATTCATATCACAATGCAACCTCACCAATCTGTTGCCAGTGTTGAGCAAGCTCTGCACTGGTGGCAACACAATCCAGAACATTTTCTGGACACTGGGGTGTATGGAATAGCGTATTTTATTTTTTTGTATGTGAGGTAAACTTTCTCGTCACGCTCAGAGTTTACTGTTGACTTAAGATATGACTATACCAAGACGATGTTTGACCAGTAATTTTTTATGTAAATAAATATATTTAGGACGATGCATCACACTGCCTTATAATCTAAAAACAATGGGAATGTTAAAGGCCAAAGCTGAAGCCGCAGAGATAAAGAAACACAATATCTGCATCATGACCGTTCACATTCACATCACACAGCCACTTATATACATATAAGATATATATTCATTTATTTTTATTACAAGCACTGCTGACTTTATGGGAAAGACAAGCTTGGAAAACTTCTTTGCCCATAATTTTAGCAGAAAACATGGGAGTGTTTTATGCAAGCAGCACACTAGCATCTGCAGCTCTCTGCTAGATTTTCCTGCTGATTTTACACATTCACCATAAGAGTCACAAAGCAAAATAAATGGACTCTGAACAAATGCTGCACCAACAGACTGAAACGTGCAGATGGGTTGTCATCTTTCCACAGAATGAACCTTCACTTCGTATTAAGACTTCAGGAGCCTATAATAAGTTTCCTTCCAGGATTCTCTTGAATTTTTCTTCATCTATTATCTCAACAACTCTCACCCACAGCATGAAGCCCCCTGCCACCATGTTTCAGAGTGGGATCAGGTATTAGTGTAAATGAATGAACACAAACCATAACTTTCTCATTTGTAAAAATGTTTTAAAAACTAGACATCCCGTGTGTTTGTCACATTAGATCCTGATAAAACTAAATAAAATTCAAGGCCGGAATTTGAAAAACTGTGCAAAAAGTTAAGTGGTAAAACACAGTGACCCAGTTTGAGAAGCTGCCACCATTATTTGGAATATGACACTACCTTGTATTGTATTTATGAGTAATCATCTTCTGATTAACACTTGCATCATCTCGTCTCTCAGCCTCTTCACATGTTTTTGCAAATCCTCACACTTGCACGTGGAGGCAAAACATTCCGAGTGTTTTTGCAGAGAATTTCTAGACACACAGACACACACACACACGTGCTGATGCCTGTCTCATTAAAACCTTTCCTGAAGATGTTCTACTTTGTACAGCCCTTCACTCATCATCACCTCCAATCCGCTCGGCCCCTGCCTCCCCTTTGCGCTGCTGCACTGTTTTATTTTCATCAAGGCTGCTCTCGCCGTCGCCCTCACTCTCTCTCTCTCATCTGCAGTGCTCTTTTGTCGCTGTTCTGTCATGTATTTATTTGCCTTTTTAAAACCTCTAATGTGCTCTTATTGTTCCTCCCAGCGACCTGCCGCATCAGGAACCGGAGCCTCCCGCGAGAGTTTTGTTCTCGGTGCTCAAGACTTGAATCACTGGGCCGAGATAATGATGAGGGGCTCAGACATGCTGCCGATTCGGTCTCGATCACTAATCACACAGTTTAGGTCGTCGAAAGAGCAGCAGTTTTGAACTTGTGTAGCTTAGTTGCGCTTCAAACTTGTTGCGGTTTTTCTTTTAAATCACTTTTTTAACAATTAAGTAAGTCTAGAATATATGTCAAAAAATAACAAAACAAAAACACATCTCTCAATGCTCCCAATACCCATATTCTTTATCTAAAATTTTATTTTGAACTGAAGAGACTTTAGGTCTCTGGATGATGTAGGGAGATTGTGCAAAGAGGAATGGTCAAAGAGCTTTTGTTTCTTTCTGCCCCTGCTTTGTGAAATATTATAGGAGAATAATATGTCATATGTCACAGGAGCTGTAAAGATGTTTACAACTTAGAAAAAGTTCTAAAAGTTGCAAAGAAAACATTTAATTCCCGCTTGGAATCAATAAAGTATTGTTGAATTGAATAAAAAAAAAACAGGGGTAGTAATAATTGTGAAACATGGGGTTTTGTTAAGAACAGTCAGTTTTGAATTATCACTTCATCTTTTTCTATTGTAGTAAGTTTTCTTTACATAAGTTATTTGATTTGCTCACCACATCATCATTTTTCATTGCAAAAACCTTTTATCTGCATTACTTCTTGTTTTTTTCCCTCCCAACTTAAGTTGCAGATCAGGCATCAACTGATTTAAGATTGTGTTGTGAACAAATAAATCAATGAGATCAAATTGAATAAAACACGCTCAGATTTGTATATATCAATTTGCAGTATTTGACCAGTCATAACTGTTCAGTGCGATATATACAGAGGCTGTAGTCCTTAATGTGGAAATTCTGGGTTTGATAAATATAAACATTATTTAACATTACAAAATACCTTTTTTTAGTATAAGTAAATGTGTACCAAATAAAGGGAAGAAGAGATTTTCTTTATAATCTTCAATACATGCTCGTTTCTCCATACTTGCTTCCATTGTGGGACATCTAAATTCTTACAAATATTACAAAAACCCTAACGTGTGTGGGCCAAATGTAAATCGAAATGCCATTGACATCTCCAGTCCATCCACAAGAGGGTGCTATTCACTCCTCTTCAACATATGGGAGGAAGGAGGGGAGAAAAAAAATCACATCTCCACCTTCCTCATGAAACAGATGCCCACACAAACTATGAATAGAACAAAAAAATATGGTTTTGAGACAGTTTAGATACATTATCCAAAGTGACATACAAGTGCTGATTCACACAGAAGGGGTGTCTGAAAATTGCACAACTCTTTAAGTGTCCAGTGCACCACCCTTAATGTCAAAGCAGTACTGGGTTTTGCAATCCGCCTGAGTTTTGCAGAACTTTGCACCCCACGCTGAGCGCCCACACCATGCTGCACACCTCTCGGAAGCTGCGCACCACACGACAACAAAGAGAAGTCCTCACATTTCAAAGGGAGTTGCTGGTGCAAAAATGCATACTTTATACAAAACGACTAGAGACTGAGTACCAAGAATATTGTTTAGGACATATTTGTGCTTTCCAGGATTAATTAACATTTGATCAGTTATCAAAATGTTGTTATGAGTCATTGTCTCATGAGTCCTCTTGTGTCCTCCATTGACTGCCAGATCAGTTGTCCACACGGTTTTCCCCTCACATTGCTCAGATTCTGCACACGCACTGCTCCAAAATAAGGAAAAAATAAAACATCCCCGTGATGCAATTTTAGAGAAGTTAAAATTTTTTCTTAATATATTGTAAATAAAATCAGATGACTAAAGAAACAAGGAAGTTCCCTCATGAGGGAAGTTTTCCTGCTGTGTCATTCTGATCAAGCTGCACTCAGACAAACATAAAGCACAATCAGAAAGTTAAATGAGGACACCAAGGAAGCCCTGAGTTGTCATGAGCAGCATGTTTGAGAAAGGCAGTTGCATCACATTTTATATGCAAAAAACCCCCAAATCTGTGACATGTAGGTTATAATTATTCTAATTTTAGACATTTATAAATGCAGATATTCTACGGATGTAAATAATGATAATACAAAATGATTTACTTACTCTTCAATAAGATTACATAAAAACATTAGATATATTCATTGACTCTTAATTCCATTTCACCGGGTGTGCAACTTGATATTAACTAAGAATACACACGTTTTCTCACTTCCTTTATGCATATTTTGTAAATTATGCATTTAATCTCTATTTATTGTTATGCTAGCAAAAAGAGTGATGGTTTCCTTTCAAAATGATTTTAATGTTTAGGATGTGTTTTCTGGGGTACTTTGGAGCTGCAAGCAAAAATTGCATGGGATGGGCAGGGGTCGGCTGTCAAGATATATACCAAGAAGTTTTAAAAAGTTACAGTTTCAGAACTGCTAAACAAACTTTCCAACTTATCATTATTGCTGTTGTTTTGCCGACGAAACAGCCCGGAAAATTTGGAAATATTTCCGATCATGATAAATGCGTATGGAAGCTGAAAGAGTGCCACCTTTCATAAAATATGGTGATGCATTTTCAAATGTTAGCTGGCAAGCTAAAGTGTGTTAAGTAACCAAATGCAGGCTGGCTATCAGGCTGCTATTTAAATTTGATCCCATTGTTAATCTTCCTGCATCCTGCAGGCTGTTGGGTCCATCACAACAACATCATTGGTGTAAAGTCACCACCAGAGCAATGAGCCTCACTAATAACAAATTGATATCAGCTTGTCCTACGAATAGCAGAAATGCAATATATCCTCCACCAAAAGCTCTTAGAAGCTACAACTAATACTGTAATGTGTTTTATGTTTTGGCTTAAAAATACCTCAACTATCAAAATAACAAAATGTTATATATTGTTTAAATCAAAAAAGCTAAATTAGATAATGTGTTTCAAAGTTTTCTTCAATCCTGTAAAACTGTGCTTTTAAATTTCAACAGAAGATTTTAATTTTGTCACTTTACCTGGAGTTTGTAGTCTGTGGAAAGCAGCTGCCCTTCGATGCGTTATCTTCTCTTCTGTTTCCAAGTCCAGCTTCAAATGACCCACATTTAAGTGCCTCCTATTGTTGTCTGAATCATTCTTAGAACCATGAGCAAGTGAAAGGGGCCATATTTAAACCAGAACTATGTTTCCTCTTTTTCTTCAGTGCCATGGAGCGGGGTGCAAAGGAAAGCTTTAATGTCAGTACCCCTCATTCCCGAAGCAGAAATTAGCACAGATTCCGGCAAATCATTTATCGTGTGGCGCAATAACCACTGTTGACCATTTCAGTCGTAATTGAACAAGTTACTGTGAGGGAAAAATAATGTCTTTCCAATCTTTCTGTTTGTTCTGACTTTACATTGTTAGTTTTACTTTGTTTTTGTTTCTGGAAATTCTCAACATAGCTAAGGTACTTACCCACTAAATCACAACAGACACAGCAACTGATAGCATAGCTTACAACTGTCATTTATATTCCTTATGATTTTCCACATATTATCAGGTATCAAAAACGTTTACATGACTGTCAATATAATACCAACGTTTGCTGCAATCACCACCCATTTCTATGGAAATTGTTCCTCATTTCTCTTTGAAAAATAGCTGCTATATGAAGAGCAATTTTTAAGTTTCACCACAGATTCTCAGTCCGATTCAATTTCGGGGCTTTGACTTGGTCATTCTAAAACATGGGTATGTCTTAATATATATGTAAATAATTCCATTTTACCTCTGGCTGTCTATTTAGGGTTATTTTCTTGTCTTTTACAACTAAGGATTTACCTCCAACTTTGAAGAAAATGATTCCAGGAACATGATGCTGCCACCACCATGAGTTATAATGAGGGTTGCAAGTTCAACCACACAGCATTTTGCCTGTAGGCCAAAAAGCTCAAGTTCGGTCATACCTGACTACATTGTTGCTATGTTGCCTACTTAGCTAATCTGCAAATGAGACTTTTTCCTAACCCTGCGGCCCCCATAAAATCCAGATTCCGGAATTTCATTGCTGATACTTCTGCTGTCAACAGATGCTTCCATCACAGTTTTTAATTTTTTTTTATATAATGTAATATAACTTTTACTTCTCAATGGGATTTTATCAGTTGCATAAAATCCCATTAATACCAATTAAAGTTTGCGTTTGTGACGTTACAAAATGGGACAAAATTCACAGAGGCACTTCAGTGCTGAAAACAAAGACTTGACTTTGAAGAGCAGACAGGCTATTGCTATCTCCAAATCCTTCAGACATAACCGAGCAGCGCCGTTCGATGTGTAAGAAGAACAAAACACACGAGTGTTTTTGGTCGGCTTTATGGAACGCTGCAAATTTCAATGCGAAGGGGAAAAGGGCTCCGACGTGGCGCGTCGCGGTCAAGCTTGTCTGCATAATGATGATGGTGAACAAGCCATCAGCGAGGAAAAAAGGGCCTCCAAATTCTCCTTCAGATGCATGTTGATTGTGTTTATTCACGGCAGTTACGTTGATGAGGGAGCAATATGGAGGAGGCTGGATGGACACTTGGTGCGCGTTACCGTTAAAATAGCAGACGTCTCTTGACGGAGAACAAACAGCGAGGGGAGAACCAAATCAAGGCATCTGCGAAGGCTCTCGAGAATGCAAATCCAAAAGCACTTCATTACATGCTTTTTCCCTGCAATCTTGTGTCTAAGAGACTGAACTAAGTGGTTAATCAAGCCCAAAAAAATTGCACTGCATCTGAAGGGAGGAGGCACTTGGGTTAACGTACAAGACCAAGCTTACATGTGCATCCACAGAAATTCATGCACATATCTCTAAACATCTATTCGGATGTATTCCTAATGAGATGGATCTATTAAGTAAAAAAAGAAATAACGTTAATCCCAATTATCAGTAGAAAAAGAAGTTTCTCTGTTGTGGTAGAGAAATGTGACCCAATAGGAGCCTATGAAGTTAATGAAAGGTTCCATAAGGCTAACTTTGGCAACATGCACACTATGACTCCATTAACATTGCCCTAACTGACTTAGTGGCAATGTAAGTTTAAAATCATTTTTATTCTGAAGTTCTTCTCTACCTAAAGCAGAAGCTATAGCACAAGCCTGAACAAACAAACAGCATTCAAAAGTAAAACAGGATCACTGCTTGATTTAGTTCTACATCCATAAATGACACAAAGTTCAAAAATGTCAATCTTGTCTGATTTATAAACTGTTACTCTATTTTTTTATGTCACATCCTGCAGGCAGTGAAAGGTACAGCCTTTCAGCTGCAAATGGCTTGAAATATTTTGATTTTGCCTCTAGTTTGATCCATCTAGGCTCATTATTGCGATGAAAAAACAAAAACATATTTTAACTTGCTAGTAGAAGCCATAGGTTTTTTTGTCCTTGTTTATTTTTTATCTTATTTGTGTATTTATTTTATGTCATGTCTTTGTATTTCATAGTGTTATTCATAGGGCATTTAAAAAAGATCAATATCATGCATACTCCACTAGACACAACAGTGGGCAAGTGAAAGTGTTGCTTCATTTAGTTTTTGTGGCCATGATGATCAAGGACCATGAAAATACTAAAATCGCACACATACTTTAATTAATTTGTAATTCAGTTGCGATTAAGGACCCTGACCATACCAAACTAAGTCTAACTAACCTCCTACCAACAAATAATATTCATCAGTGTCTCAAAACCGCATCTTATAACAGCAGACTACAAAGACGTACAGTTATTTTAAACCATCAAATGTGAAAAGGAACATCTCCCTGCCAGATGTACAGTGCACCATTTTGTATCTAATGAGCCATATACCCACTTTACAAAACAAACTCTGCTAGGAAGAAGAGAATCATACTGGGGACAAATAACTCACTACAATAACTTCTTAAGGTTTAATGTTTATTTCAAAGAAAATCTTCTCAATGTTAGTTTTTCGAGGGTGAACTTCATTGAAGAGAGTAGACTGTTATACTATCTCGGTAGAGCCTCATCCAGTCCAAGTTAAAGGACATAAAGAAAGTTTAAAGCTAAGATGCAGCTTTG
Source organism: Brachyrhaphis terrabensis (assembly GCA_903067065.1). Lineage (NCBI taxonomy): Eukaryota > Metazoa > Chordata > Actinopteri > Cyprinodontiformes > Poeciliidae > Brachyrhaphis > Brachyrhaphis terrabensis. The sequence continues at coordinate 3,557 of CAEGAG010110690.1, read as the reverse complement.
GAAATTGCCTACCAACCTAACTGAGGTATCAACTTAATGAGACTCCCGCTTTAAAACAAAGTCAGCTCAGATCAGTTTGAAGAATCAGCCCTCCCTCAATGAACATGTAATGCATTTGTCAGATCACTGTGATTTACTTATGACATATAGATTTCTCTGTCCGATCACGTTAGTCTCCATGTTCATCATACAGTTGTGTGTGTATAAGTGAGCGGCCCCAGCTGACGCTCGGCATTAGACTTGATCGTAAACTCCTAAAAAGAGAGAGAAGCCGAGCACAGTGAGGCAAACATTGGGGATTGTTTGATCGCGGTTTGACACGGGATTTGATTTCTTTAGGACAGGTTTTGTTTTAGTGGTGTGAGATCTGACGGAGACCTAGTGAAAGCCTGGACTCTGTCCGATGAAGAACAGACACAACAGCTCTTTGTCATCGAAACGAAGGTTCCCTTAAATAGTCCGTCTGAGCTTCTGTCATGTCTCCAAATGTCTTGGTTGCTTCCCTTTTTTTCTTTTATTCTTATTAATCCCCATGGTGCAGTGAAGCGGTATTTGTCTGCAGACTTAAAATAAGAGCCCATTTCCCTTTCAGGTAGAAGTTGTATGTGTCTGTGTATTCGTCTGGTTTACCTGCAGGTCTTTGATCCCGACAGTACGCGACGGTGTTTGATTTCTTGGGTACTTTGACAGTTTGGAGGATGTCGAAAGGCCTTCCAGTGTCTGAAGTCAGATCAGAGGAGGGAGAAAGAGACAGGGCCTGAAAAGCAGGTGTCCAGCTGGGAGAAGATCAGAAGAGACTCAAACTTTAGCGAGAGCCATTGTGAGGTACACGGGGGCTGTTAGCTCACATAACTTTTCCCTTTGTGTGCGTGTGTGTGTGTTTTCTCTCTCTCTCTCTTTTCATACGGCTGTCTTCTCCTTCTCTTATCTTTGCCTCAGAATGTTGAATGGCTCAGTTAAAGGTCTCTGAGGTTTTATCAGATTTTTGCCAAAATAAGCCATGTGTGCACACTCCATCAGCAGTCTCTTGAGGTTTAAATCTCTGTGTGTGCACAAGGGTGCTCCTCTTCAAACATCAACCTGGGATAAAGTCACACTTTAAGTGTAATTCAAATAAGCATACTCCTTTTATCTTCGTGAGAGTAATTGATCGTACCCAGAGTTTGTTCAAAGAGGAATCCATAGACTCCATTTCAAATCAAAATTAAAGCAATTCTTGAGGGTTTTTTGGGGGTTTTTTTTGTTCTGGAGGAACCTTAAATGGAATGATCAATCTGTTTTACTTACCAAATTTATGCACCATGTTGGCCAATGTATAAACTGATATGATCAAATTACTTTAGGTGATTCGCCTAAAGGGATTTTGAAGGTGTGACTGTGCCCTCTAGTGGTTCAGCAGCAAAACTAACCAAGTTGCAGAAAGCTTTGTTTGAGCCCCTGGGATGATTCTCAGGAATTTTAAGTAAATTAAATGATGCATAAAAAGCAAGACATTTGAGGCAGTGTGCACAGTTTGGATAACAGTTTAATTTCTAGTTAATTTGATGTGCAAGATTCATTTCTTTGAACTACTTTTTATTATATCACCTGACATTTTTCAGGTATATTTAGTCTTTCTAATCTATTAGAAATGCATTGCATATTTCTGCACATGATTTTGAGTTTTCTCTTATACTTTTTGCTGGGACTGTTCATTTTTATTTAGTCAGAGCTTTGTGTTTAAGCAATGTTTGTGTAGGTCATAACCAAACCCCGACCTACTACCACGGAAAAGTAGCTGCTCTTGCTGATACGTTTCTCTGTTCCCAGAGTGATGGGCAATGATGGTTGGTTTTCCATAAGGCTATTACTGATTTATTTCCAGTTTGAGATTTTGTTTTTGACAAAATGGAATGTTTGCCCCTCTCTTTGGACTCCCTGTCAGAAGAGGTATTCTGTCTCCAACATGCATTGATCATTGTAGATCTGAACAATAAAAAAAAGGTTGTTTTTGTTGGCCTGTATATTCAGTTCACAATTACATCTTTGCCTATATCCAGAGGAAAAAATGTAAACTATATATGTTCAGCTTCATGCAAAATGTTTAGCTAACTTCACTGAATGGGTGGAGCCATGTCAAAATTCATGTTTGTGCATATTACAATAATAGTTTATTCAGCTAAATTGTAAACAAAACTTTCCCACCTGAGTTGTTATTCTCTCTGCAGCTCTGCCAAAGTTGCCAAATGTTAACTTGTTTGTTTTCTTGATTAAATGTCTTGTTTACCGGCCTGTTAAGTCACACAATATGTCTTATTGGCTTTGGAGAAGTATACTTCACTTATAGATAATGGATTGAACACCATCACATTTTATAATATATACTTTTTATCAACTAACCTCAGCCTTATCTCTGACTTGTGTGTGGTTGTTGGTTGTTCACTAATGTTCCCAAACAAACCTCAGAGGCCTTCAGAGAACAAATATACAGGTCCTTCTCAAAATATTCGCATATTGTGATAAAGTTCATTATTTTCCATAATGTAATGATAAAAATTTAACATTCATATATTTTAGATTCACTGCACACTAACTGAAATATTTCAGGTCTTTTATTGTCTTAATACGGATGATTTTGGCATACAGCTCATGAAAACCCAAAATTCCTATCTCACAAAATTAGCATATCATGAAAAGGGTCTCTAAACGAGCTATGAACCTAATCATCTGAATCAACAAATTAACTCTAAACACCTGCAAAAGATTCCTGAGGCCTTTAAAACTCCCAGCCTGGTTCATTACTCAAAACCCCAATCATTGGTAAGACTGCCGACCTGACTGCTGTCCAGAAGGCCATCATTGACACCCTCAAGCAAGAGGGTAAGACACAGAAGGAAATTTCTGAACGAATGGACTGTTCCCAGAGTGCTGTATCAAGGCACCTCAGTGGGAAGTCTGTGGGAAGGAAAAAGTGTGGCAGAAAACTCTGCACAACGAGAAGAGGTGACCGGACCCTGAGGAAGATTGTGGAGAAGGGCCGATTCCAGACCTTGGGGGACCGAATTACATGCAAATTTTGCATGTAATTCGGAAATCAAGGTGCCAGGGTCTGGAGGAAGACTGGGTAGAAGGAAATGCCAGAAGTCCAGTGTCAAGTACCCACAGTCAGTGATGGTCTGGGTTGCTATGTCAGCTGCTGGTTTTGGTCCACTGTGTTTTATCAAGGGCAGGGTCAATGCAGCTAGCTATCAGGAGATTTTGGAGCACTTCATGCTTCCATCTGCTGAAAAGCTTTATGGAGATGAAGATTTCATTTTTCAGCATGACCTGGCACCTGCTCACAGTGCCAAAACCACTGGTAAATGGTTTACTGACCATGGTATCACTGTGCTCAATTGGCCTGCCAACTCTCCTGACCTGAACCCCATAGAGAATCTGTGGGATATTGTGAAGAGAAAGTTGAGAGACGCAAGACCCAACACTCTGGATGAGCTAAAGGCCGCTATCGAAGCATCCTGGGCCTCCATAACACCTCAGCAGTGCCACAGGCTGATTGCCTCCATGCCACGCCGCATTGA
>CAEGAG010110688.1:0-11541 GCA_903067065.1 Brachyrhaphis terrabensis | reverse complement strand
ATTTACTTCTAGATGTATTTTCTTATTAAACAGTTACCCCGATTTTTCAAGTTTGTGAAAGTAAGGCTTCTTTTTGTGCATAAAACAAGATAAATATTTTTTTTCCAGATTGAGCAGGTTGATATTTTAAAGAAACGTCAATGTCCTTTCTAAGAGACATGTATGGTTTTCTGCATCATCTTGTCTCATAAAAAGTAATTTGTCTGCTCTGAAATGTTAAGCTCTATTCTTAAACAGCAAAACAAACTTCTCCCCTCCTGCTTGACTGGACTTCTGGACACATATTATCTTTGCAAACACAAGTCGGACACAGTTTTAAGTGTATTTTAATTGGCTTTGAGCCGCCTTCCTAAAGTAAATAGCTGGCGATGTAAGCTGGTGGTAGCGGTGCGCTCGGTGACTGACGGGTGGCCCGCAGTCAGGGTGGAGTGGAGTCCCGTTCCCTCTCTGTCTGCTCTACCGACAATCAGTCCAACACAGGAGCCCATTGTGTTTGTGTGCTGGCGTGTTTGTTTTATCTGACTAACCAATGTGTGTGCGTGCGTGTGTACTCATGCCTCAAGGTCTGGATGTGTGAGAGTTGCAATGAACGTGTCACTTTAAGGGGCGTTTCTTGTTTAAGCAGAGCACACTCCCTACCGTAAAAGAACGTAACACCCTGGGAGATAGCATCTTGAGCTAAAGTGCAACTGATTTAACACCAACAATTAAAGTAGACGTGTCAGCAGGCGGCAAAGGTCCAGGCTGAGACTGGACAGGGAGTAGGCCCTCATGTTTATCTCCACCTGGCAAAGAGACGGAGGGGAGGAGGGCCTCTGACTCCTCAAGTCACTGATGCTTTTCAGATTCAGTTACTTTCTTTAATTTACCTTTTAGATAAATCTTTTTTTCTTTTTCTTTGAAAAACAGTACACCATATTTTGATCAAAATTCACACATATATATATTATTTTTTTTTTTTATATAAAAATATATATTAAACATGTACATTATTTCACCACTGTCTTTAAACTGTTAAGAGTTGTGTAAACAGCTGATTTTGGTTGGGAAGTCTAAAAAAACCCCCAAAAAACCTCTAGTTTTATTCATTGCATAAGTGGATTTACAGTAAAAATGCAGAATGGATGGGAAATGTCAGAGAGGTTTAAACTGGAGCATATGGAGAAAAGCACTAAAAACTTCTAGTTTTTACAAGATCCGAGGATCTCGCTCCCAACACGGCCAACTCCTCTCTCATAAAATCTATGGACCATCCATTATAAAGCACCCAGGCCCTTATGAATTGCTCTGCCCAGACCCAGCAATGGGGCCTTCTGCCTCCAAATCCCCTCTGGAAGTGTTTGAAAAACAAAGCGGGGCTTCACTTCAACCTCATTAACTAGTTATAATAAACAAAACAATGTGTTTTTAATGGATGGTAAGTCCTCCTCCCATCCAACTCAACTCCCCCCTGCCACCTAGCTCTGGTCCAGAGTCACTGGCCAGCGGTGGGTTTCCCATGACTGCAGCTCGTGGTGTCACGATGATGGATGGGCAAGGTTGGCGGGGGTTGCCTCTTGCCCCTTCTCCTTTGGGATGTCCCACAAACTGACAGGCGCATTGTGGCGCTCGACCTATTGCCGACGCGCTGCTCAGCCGGCTGGCACAGTCATGTAAAGTGCCAGAAAATGCCCTATTTTCTACTTCCATGATCAGATTCTGGGATTACACATCTAGAAAATAAATAGGGAAACGTGGTCAAAGAAGTGAACTATGATTTTCAGGTACCGGTACTTGATTGTTTTGTACAGGTGTAAATCAGAAAATTGCGTTATTGTTATTTTAGCTAACTGTTGCTATGTTTGGTAAAGATGCAGAGAGAAAAATGTCTGAGGCCAATTTCCAATCAGTAATATTTTACTGTTCAATCTCGGCAAAACCAAAGTTAGCAGGTCCTGAGCTATAATAACAAAACATGTTTATTGCAATTGAGACAATATTTCTTTTTCAATTATGCCTCTTCCAATATATATAAATTCTCCAGGTTGTGGGGCAAAAGTATCTATATAGAAAACTCAACTTAAAAGTCTTACAGCCGTTCCTGTTTATGCCTGTACAAGACAGATTACCTTTAATATTTTTTGCACAGAAAGTGTTCAGGCACATTATATCACAATGCATTTAATTTTTTGTACAAGGCCATTTCAAAGTATGTAACAGTGGAAATTATTCCTGATTTATTCAAAAAAGTAATAAATTAGTGAATAATTAATCTATACATAAACCTTCCACCTACTTCCTGAAGTTTTTACCCAGTGCTTCAAAGGAGCAGACTGAGTAAATATCATGCACAATATATATAGTTTGCATGTAAAACATGTTGAGTTTACAACTTTCCCCCTGGAATGTTCACCGTGAACACAACCTGTTAGCATTTTGGTATGGTGTATCACTGATCAGAAAAATGTTTTTATGTTTATGAATAGCTGATCCCTTATCAGAGCCAAGTGTAAAACTGACCAAATCCAGTCATTCGCTGATTACTCTGTGCATCTCCACTGTTTAGCTGTGCACCCATCAATGGTGGACTGCAGAAGAGCAACCAAAGTCAAGATAGCCAAAGACACAACACGTGTTAGTGTGCCCCTTCTTTTTCCACCTCCTCTCTCTTTTTCCCTTTCATACTCAGTCACACACTCGTCTCACCACACAGAGAGCTGTCGAAATAAAAGTCTCTAAGCTAGCGTAAAACAATCCAATAACAGCCAGCACCTCTCAAAATAAAACAATAGCTCAGTTCATGCTGGTGTTGTAAAACAGCTCAGCCTATTACTCTCACACATTTGTATCTAAATTGTAAATTTGCCCTTTGGGTAATCAAACATTTTTTCCTCCACTTGGTGACTTTGGGATTAGAATAATAGCAGTGTTAGTGCAGATTTGTGAATGTGGAAGTATTTCTCACACTTATTCTGACATTGTGTTCAAGGCTCACGTCTTTTTCCATTTAGCCGTCTAGAAAGGATCTTTTTTGTCTGCTTACTTTTTTTTCCCAAGGGTAACCACATTGTAAGCTTCATTAGGTCAAAGGTCATTTGAATAGAAGGAGAAGATATCAGCCTGGGACAGACATGGTGTGAGAGTGTTAGTGACCATGACCTCGGTGACACTGTTCAACATGTTTGTAAACAGGATGTCATTAACACTGGGAACTGGTCCGGCTTCACAATGACTTTTGTCTCCTCTCGTTTGAGCAGAGAGAGTCGATCGAGAAGGGGCGGGGCGGGCCGGAGAGCAAAAAGCGAGAAACAGGGAGCAGAGGATGATGTTGATCAAATTTCAAATAAAACACTTCGCGTACTTCCACTGATAAATCAGCGCCGCAGAACCGCCCCTCTACTGTTCTGTCCAAACAACATCCAGGTTGACTTTGTCACATCAGATAAGCATGGGGCTAATGTGATGAAATTTATGGCTGGCTGTGGCCGCTCTGCTAATACAGCTGTGAATTGTGCAAAGCCTGTTCTAACTGCACTCAAACTGTCATCTCTTATTGTGGTGTCAGTCCTTCCTTCTAATTAGTGTCCTCAGCGGGCAGGAAGTGGGCCTGGGCTGGACTAATCTGTCAGTGAGGCCAGACCATCCTCGCCCCAGCGACTGTTTCCTTAGATAAACTCGCAGCCCTTTATCTAAAAGTGTAGCAGCACTCAGGGGGTCTGGGAAGCCCCTAGTGATTTTGTTATTATTTCTTAGATGTGGATATTGGATGTTTAATCCTGAACTGGATGGAATGTGTGTCGTCACAAGAAGTTTGTTTATCTTCTCCAGATGAGCATAGACCATTTGAGATGGAGGATATTTAAATCGGAAAGCTGATGAGGGATGTGACAGGTGTTGATTGAGCATGAGAAGGAGGAAGTGCAGTAAAGGACACTTCCTGCTAGACAATTTTATCAGAAAGTGAGCAAAGAGGTCGGGGAAAGGTTGACTGGGGTTATCGTAATCATGTAGCCATGTACCATTATATATTCGGCTGAGGCTTCCAAAGACTTTGTAGGCCCAGGAGCAGACCGCAGTTGCTGACCAAGGTGACTGTCTCTTCAATATAAACATTGTGTGAGTGATAGGCACACTTTTGGGACTATGAAGTGCAGAAGCTGTGTTTTGTTTTGTGGTTCAGCAGGTCACGAAATAGGAGGAACTGCTGTTCGAGGGAGCTGAGGTTGTTTGTGTATTGTCTGTGGGCACCGACACTTCCTGGAGAGATAGCGCACACTCAGATGGATTGCCAGGCTGTCTTTTAGAGGCTAATGTATGAAGTAAAAACACACAATGTGAAAAGCAAGACACACAGCTTAGAAACTTTGTTGGCACACCCTCAAATTCCTCAAAAAAACAGATGCCCACCACACGTTCAAACAGGAAAAGAGAAAGTGAGCAAAGCATAAAAGGAGAGTTCCGTGTTACCTCTTTAGCTTCCTTCATCTCTTTCCTCTTTCAATGTGGGCCAAAAATCTTATTTCAAACTTGTGGTTACAAGTAGTTCTCAATTAGACTTAAATATATATCAAATGTGACATATATTTACATATATTTGGTGTAAAAGCAGCAAGGACCGCAAAAAAATCTGTCCACCAAAAATGACAAAGAAATACAAATCAAAACCTAAATCTTTAGACCTTCTATGTGTTGTTTTTTTTTTTAACTCCAAGCATGATCTTGATTTACTCTGAGACCAAGCAATTTTGCTGGATTTGAACCTAGGCAAAATTTATAGGCTTATGTCAGTGAAATAAATGTAACATTGATTCATGCCTAAATGAGTTATAACTGCAGCCATAATGTCAAAATTGCATCTGTTGCTTAAAAATCACTGTGCGGCATGAAAGGCAGTATTTCTTTTATTTGAGAGGTAAGCTCTGTGAGAACTGTGGTAAACATGTCAACATGTTTATGTATTTGTAGTGTAAGGGCAGGAGGAAACAATGGCTATTTTTATCTAACATGCCGTTGAACGTTGTACTGACTACCGGCTGCTTTCTGGGTAGAAACAGAACTATTACTCTCTATAGTAGTGGAGCACAGTGATGAGCCTGAGATGCCTGTGTGGTTTTCTTACAATAAAGTAATGTGGTTGACATGGCATCTTCAAGGCAGCTGAGGAAATTTAGTTTAATTTGCATTTGTTCATAAAACTTATGAATTCTCTGGTTTACACAAGAAGATCCCTGATTTGTCCATTATTTATTTATGTACATTACTCCTGCTAAATCAGATCTACATTTAGGATTCTAATAAATGTCTAAAACTCTTAGCTTGATATTTTGTAAACTCCCACTTTTAGATCAAGTACAATACATCTCAGTTTCAGCCTAGACATCTGTTTAGATATTGTCCAGATGTATTTTTAACCAAACAAAAATAAAAGAGCTCACTGGGTTCCTTTCCTCCGTCGCAGACTGATTAGACCCACACCCCCAGCTGCGCTCCTCTGACGACTTTGCAGCAGCAACACTTCAAATATTTCTCGCTCCTGCCACCCCGAGTAAAACCTGCCTGTTCCTATTGGACATGTTTTAATCTCTGCGGGTTATTTGAAGATTTCTCCAGCCTCGCTGCTGGCCGCAGCAGAAGCAAATTCCTCGTGCTTTGTTGATTAGACTGCAGCCTCTCCACCGTTGCTTATCGTCCAGCCACGAGTCGCTCTTTTTAATTAAAAGTGAGACACCACAAGTGTGCAATTAACAGCTGGTAATTATACAGCTCTTCAGAAGTGCTACACTCCACCTTCATTTCAATTATATAATGGACAAGTGGCTTTTTGATCTCCAAATTAGTGAACTCTTGTAATATTTGTTTTGTGGCAGATTTGGAGGGTTAATCGTGGCCCATGGTGGCCTACCTCTTCCGTGATTGATGCAGGAGTGGAAAGAGGGATATTAAGAACAGAAACAGTCCATCAGAAAATGCAAATCGCACCTTCATGTTAATGAGCAGGCAACATACCAGGCTGCCCAGCCGTGGCGTTTCATGTAGAAAAAGCAAGCGCCCACTCTGCCGCCAACTGATTAGTACATTTCAATTTGAAAGTTTAATTAAGTGCCTCTAATACAGATTGTTTTGGAGAGTGACACACAACATTAAATTGTTTGATACTTAATTTGAATGCCTTTGGATGGTAAAAGAAATTTGCTATGCAAGTGTGAGCGCTATCCCAAAGGAGACAGGAGCCGTGGACTTTGTTTAAAACTGATAACTGATGAAAACGATTTAAATGACCAGTGCACTCTTTGACTGTACAAAGCACAACACTTGTTCACTTTTAATTACAATTGATCTCCATCTGTGTACATGGTTGTGGCATTGTTATTTAGAGTTTACATTTTTTCCTCGGTCTATCTGTATAAAAAAAATAGTAGACTGAGATTGATTTTTGGCTGCATGAGTAAATATGAGAGTTTGTTATTAAATTACAGCTGCATGTTAATTTCTTTTGGGAATGCTTAAGACTTTCATTGTGTCAAGTAATTTAAAGAAGTTTATCTTCGAGGTTTTCTGAGTTTTAATTGGTTTGCGTATGATGTCAATATGATGCCTACAAAATATTTCTTCCCACAATAGCAAATTACTTTTCTTAAGGATGTTAGAATCAGGAGCTTTTGTCCCTAATACCAATCCAGTTCAGTACTTCATTAAAATCAATGTCTTTGAAATGTAACAAGCTACATTTGATCAAGTCTAAATTACAAAATATGATAACATAGCATCCACTACCTCACTTTTGACCTTTTAGACTGCTGTGCCCATTTTCTTGACATCTGCAGATGTATTGTCCAATTGTTGCACATACTTCAGTATTAATGTTGAACAGATGAATGTGGCACTGTAAGGTTTCTAGAAATCATACCCCAGGATGATGCAGACTTGTGGAGGTCCATAATTCACTTTCTGATGTCTTGGATTTTTTCTTATTTTCCCCCTTGATATTGCTCAAGGAAGCAGTGTGTCAGACATTATACCTTAAAATGCATCCCAGGTGTACCACCATTTAACACAAATGTTGGAAAGTTTTTCCAAACTGTTAAGACAGTATAGCAATGAGCATGCCAACTTTTGAAGAAAGGAGTAAAGAAACAAAGAAATTATTTCTCTCACTCTGTTTTCATTATTTCTAACTGACCTTACACAGGAAAAGATGGGTCTTAGTCTTAATTTTGGTCACTGAGAAAAATAAGATTAGGGGTTTTTTGCAAAGTATGTAAATATCTGGTTCAACACATACAGCAACAGACTTTAGTAAAAGATTTGCTTTTGCTGACAGTTGTAGGAGTTTGTTGAACCACTGACATGTTTAAATGACTAGATAATCTTGTGATTCCAGTTAATTGTGTACTGACAAAAAAAATTACAGTTGTCTTTGAATATTCATCAATTTTGTATTGGCGAATATGCACAGAGTTAGTGTTTTGACACAAATGTTGTAACATATAATTAATAGTCTTTCAGCTTTGCTCAATGTAACTTCTCCAGGGTCAGCTTGCGATAACTTAGCACAGGAGAGCATGTCATATTATACAAAGAGACAGGTAGTCACTGGAGGCAAAACAGTTAATCTTTTACTGTGTTTATAAAAAAAAAACTAAGATCTAAAAAAAAGAAAACACCAACTTCTAAACAACACCAATAACATAATGTGCACCACTTGTAATACCATTTGAAAGATACAAAAACAACCAATTGCTATAAACAGTACAGTTGTTTCTAGGATTCCGAAACGGATCGTTTAAAAGGGCATTAATTACTTAAAATTGAATCTGGGTGTTTCTAAATCTCAAATAAAATGGTTTACTTTCACACATCTCCTGAGATTTTGTCAAACTATAATTTGCCATCTAAAAATTGTAGAGTTCTAAATCTGCATTTGAATGGTGGAATTAGTGTAAAATGTTCCAAGTTATGATGTATCAAATTCAATAATTCATGTTCACCCATTTACTTCATGCTGAAAGTATTACATGCACGTATTCAGGAAATCTGTCATTAATTTCCTGGTCAAGCTGCATTAAATATGTACCAAGAAGGAAAACCCCTAAAATGAAAAAAACGGACAAAAAAAATGCATGAAGTCAACAATCTTTGAGTCACTCAAGCACATTGGAATTTTGCATTGGTGAATATTGGCAGCTCATTGTGAAATAAACACTGAGTATTTAAATTCAAACCAGGTCAATGCAGATGGTTCCCTAACAAAATGTCAGTCATTAAAGAGGACCATGTGGCTCTCCTTACACTCCCTGTTTGTTTGAATTGGGAATAAGATACAGTGGATTTCTGTGATCCTTCTCATCTGTCCCAATGACATGCCAAACACACTAAGCGCGCGTCTACAGGACCTCAGTCTAATCGGAGCTGCTGTTACTGTCATGTTCCTCTCTGTTGCGGATTGGCCTTCTGCATTCCCATCTTAATCTCGCCTGTCATTTGGCAGCTGTCGCCCTACATTTATATCCCACCTGCTACATTCTTCAGAAACACATTTACACATTCCCAGACTAGATGAAGTTTTGGCTTTAATATCATAATTGTACTGCATAATGTCATATTATGCTTAGAATTTTATTTTCTTGCTGCAGATATGATTTGCATATTTAAGAAAGCAAAGAATATGAAATTATAAAAATTACACAACATTTGATGTTAAAATGTATATTTCTTTTGTAGTCAAGTTGATTGCCCTGTTAGTTTTAACAATGCCACGTAGTGTTTACATCCAGACTCCCATTCAGAACTGCATAGTGTGTTACACAGGAAGACAACAGTCACCATACACGGCTGCAATCCCACTGTATTGTCCTGTTAATTCACCTCCTAAATGGAGGGAAATTGACATCCATAACAAATAACATAAACAGTTTCAGTCCTCTGAGGGGGATTTTGTTGCTCAGCATGCTGGACTGACTGTTAACCTTCCAACAATCATTAAACAAACATCCTCTCTGGGACCTTTCCATGCTTGGGTCTGTTCCACATGTCGCACTAAGGTTTGGAAAGTTTCTGCGGCTGCAGACATTATTGTAAGCAACAAGTCTTGTAACAAAGTTAAGGTGGACTGGCATACCACTGCAGTAGTGCTCAAGGCATCAAACCCTGAGAAGAAAAAAAAACAAGCCTCAGACAAAGTCCATTTACATCCAGGATTATAAAATGGACAGTGTCAGATTGGTAGTTGGTGGTCAGCATGTTACATTAAAATTATGTATTTATGTATGTTTATACATACATTTGAGTCTGTGCTCATTTGAGTCTGTCTGGATCTTGCTTTCAGCTATTTTATGAGATTTTTTTTTCTGAGTTCAGGTGACCCTGTGTGCATGGTAAACAATGTGGATTGTACTAGTGATAACATTTCTATTGTCACTGCTTCAGAACAAAATAAGTAGGGTTTTTTTATGTTTCAAAACATAGCTTGAACAAAGACATTTAAACAGTGTTGCACACATATCCTCCGATTCCTCATGGTACCTCCTTCAATTTCTGCTGTTTGTGATCCGAATGCGTGTTCCTTCCTTGTGAGTGAGCCCAAGTGATGAGCTTGAGTTTGTCAGATGCCTCAGTCCTAAGTTGAGGGCCATTTGTCATTGGTGGGATTCATTACATGTGTCCGTAACCTTCTCGACAGCCGGGCGCGGTGATCACCGCTGACCCCGGTGACAGGCACAGCACCTTCATTATGTCACCACGGCTACCCTGTCACTACACAAACTCTCTAACTGTCTGGGTGACACCCCTGGGTGAGACTCCAATCTCTCATCCAGAGGCCTGCCTGTCTTGGAGCTTGTCAGTGTGTTTGAGTGTTCATCTCTCTCTTGTGTGTGTACGTGTGTGGGGGTTTGTGTGTGTGTGTTTATATAAGTCTCTTTGTTAGTATATGTTGATATATGCAGGGTTTCGATGCAGTTTGATAAAGTTTGGATATTTATGAAATTGTTAAGGTTTTCCAAGTGTGGATAAGGATGGAAAAATGGGAGCATAAAAAAAATATATATATTTCCAGACTTTCATGCATTCGTCCAATGAGACTCAGAAAAACTGAATCTGGAGACTATGGAGTTTAGACCTGACAGGTCTTAGGAACACTGCCCAGGTAAGTCCAGTGTGAACATTGTCTGGCAGAAACACTCAGATATTTTTACTCAGCTGCTGTCCTGAACGGGCAACAACCCTTTCCGTTTCTCTTTAATAAATTTTCCAGGCTCAGAAATAGTCCTTTAAATTATCAATCATTTCCTCCCAGGCACATCAGATAAAAGTTTTTGGAGAGCTGTTTCTGGGCTTGTATTGTCCTTCCCTGTGGGATCACTTCAGATAACACACTGGACACTATTATACTATTACCTCTCCCCCTATTTTTCTAATCAGCAATTATTCAATTATGTTCCATCAGTTGGAGGGTGTTGCCAATGTCACCGCCCCAGGCATTTAGCCCCCTGCTCTCTGTCAGGAGGAGACCCCCCGGGGCCCCAGAGAACGCCTGTGATTAGTGTTGCGTCTGCAGAGAGGTGACAGAATCCCTCTTCAAATATTTTGTCTTCATTTTACGGCTCTGAGATGCAATTATGGAGCAGCAGTTCATTACAGCAGCATGCGGTGCTTCATGTTTTATGCATGCTGCCTATTTAGGGCCTTTATTAACGAGCCAGGGCCAGCCAAGCTGCCTCAGACTGTACTGTGGGGTTGTGTAATGGCCACCAGTGCTTGCGTGTTTGTGTCAATGTGTTTGTGAATGTGTACTGGGAGGGGGAGCAAGCAGAAGTAAGAAGTAAGAGAGTGGGCAACAGAAAGTGAGCGAGCCACAATAAAGGCTAGGTGGCCAGTAGAAAATAAAAAAGAAACGTGATTGAAAGCAAACCGAATGAGGCGGAGAACGTGTGTGGTCAGTGCGTTGGTCACTTCACCGCCATGCCCTCTTTATTCCCACAGCTAGCCTCATAACAGTGCGATAGCATTGGCGCATACTCGTTTGGCTTTAAGGCGGTGCAAAGCGTGGGTACGGGCTGCAGGGGTGACTAACTACACCTCCCTCAGCAGAAGAAACTCCATCTGCATTCAGCATTGAGACAGATGAGGCCAATTTGGCTCCTTAAATTTCTGGGCTGTGATGGATGTTGGGTAGCCGTGGATGCTGAGAGGTTTGTACAAGAGTGGGGAGCGAGCTGGGAGACAGGTGAGGAAAGGGAGAAAGAAAGGAGAGATCCAAAGTGAGGGAAAGAAAGAGTAGGGAGGAAACAAGGGTGAAGGAGACTCAGCTCTGAGCATGAGTGCGTGGATTGCTTAAATTGATTTATTTATTGGAATTTTTGAGTTCCCTGGTATAGCATATTCAGAGAGCTGAAACACAGAAAAGAGATTCCAATGGTTGAAACGCTTAGTTGAATGCACTGAAATGTTGCTGCCTATATGAGGCTGATTTTTATTTCTGTGAGCCAACAGGGCAGCACCAGGCAAGTTAGGCTACAGCACTGACAATATATGAAGTAGGGCTACCAAAGTAGTTGTTCCAGC
>CAEGAG010110678.1:0-21678 GCA_903067065.1 Brachyrhaphis terrabensis | reverse complement strand
GTACTTCTTTCACATTGGGCTAAAAAGTAGCAGGTATGGGATTAAGAAAAATATTCATTAGTCCTTTTATTTCTTCTGTATTTGACAAGCTAAACCATTTTCAATGGCTTACTCCTCTGTTTTGTAGTCAATAGATCAAGTTAATTGATATTTATATTTTATTTATTTGATTATTAACTGTTTAATCTAACTTTTGTTTGGCATCTGCTATAAAGTACTTTACTCCAGTTGGCACTAGTCTCATTTGTCATGAGCTTCAGTGTAATAATAGAAGTAGGTGACAAGTCATTTGTTACTTCTATGACTTCTTTTACCTTCACTACAGAGGTCAGGTCAGTTGACCTCGACCCTTCTTCGTTTACTCTCTGTGAGTACAGACATGAAATAAATGTCGGCGTGTCGATAATCTGAGCAGCGCCGTCTGATAATCTGTTAAAGTGAATTTAAATTCAAATGAGTTGACTTAGTAATATGATTGTACTTCTTTCACATTGGGCTAAAAAGTAGCAGGTATGGGATTAAGAAAAATATTCATTAGTCCTTTTATTTCTTCTGTATTTGACAAGCTAAACCATTTTCAATGGCTTACTCCTCTGTTTTGTAGTCAATAAATCAAGTTAGCTGATATTTATATTTGATTTATTTCAGCATGAACCGTTTAATCTAACTTTTGTTTGGCATCTGCTATAAAGTACTTTACTCCAGTTGGCACTAGTCTCATTTGGCATGAGCTTCAGGGTAATAATAGAAGTAGGTGAGAAGTCATTTGTTACCTCTATGACTTCGTTTACCTTCACTGCAGAGGTCAGGTCAGTTGACCTGAATGTCCTCAGAGGTTTATAGCAAGAGTAACTTATTAGAAATTATGCATGAGCTGATTGAGTGAGTCCATTACTTAAAAAATCTGAGACGGTTCTTATTACCAACTATATTATTTCTGCTTTAAGCTACAGAGCTATAGAGCTGTCTGACTACAAGTCCAAGAAGCTGCTATAGTTCTGCTACGTCTGATTTTAATATTTATTTTTTAGCTCTGCTGCAGAACATTAGCGGGACCGTCTTATTATTTAAAGGAAGTTTCAGCCCGGTGACTTCACCTCAGAAATATTCCAAGCAGAAAGCTTTCATACCCTGCTGAAGCAAGTGGTTGAAAGTCTGTGGTTGTTTCCTTATATCTCCGTGGAGGCTTGTGACCAGAAAACTTGTGTGGAGTCGGATTTCCTTCCTACGCACAGCTGTTAAATGAGAGAGCACATCCTTCATTTTGTACGCAACAATTGAGAAAAATCAGTGTGAATGAGAGGGTTTTAGATGGAGCTTAAAAAAGTGAAAGATGCTGATTATTGTGTTTTAAGATTAAGATGTTAAAACACATAATGTCACATATAAAGTATGAATTCATCATAGGAATAATGGAGCTACAGTGCATATATATGTGCATCAAAGCATAGACCTAACCTTTTATTCAAACATGTTTATTCATTAAAAAAAAATTGCTATAATGCTCTCCCAAATTGTCCAATTCTGATCTTACCGACACATTGCTGGGTCACAAGAGCATTCTAGCAGAAACGGCTCAATATTCAGACCTCAAATATTTTAGTGCATGATTTCTGTAAAAAGGGAGGACACAACAAAAGTTTGCATCATTGGATGTTCATGTGATGAGGTATTTCTGAAAGCCCAAGAGCACAATGTTGAATGATCACTGAGTCACAAACACGGTTCGGGTATAAGCTTCGGATTTATACCCGAAGCTTAATTTTATTCTGTTCTGTTCTTTTGTGTCTCCTGGTTCTTGTTTTTCCATCAACATGTCAGGGTTAGATGTGCATGTCATAAACAGAAACACAAACTTAAGAAATGACTCAAACATTTATGACATGCACATCTAATCCTGACATGTTGATGTTCTCAAATCTGAAATAGCTCTGATAAACTGAGATCCAAATGTTTTTTGTCTCTTTTCATTTATTTCCCTTTAAATGGTGCCACATTTGCAATGAAAAATAAGTTTGGGCTTAGCAGTAGATTTGATTTTTGAGTTGCATCTATCAAAGTGTTATCAAATCCTCTTTGTCAATAGGAAAGTATTATTGACACAGGAAAACCGAGTGTTGCAGGCAGTGTCACTGCAGTAGGCTTTATCAGAGACTAACTACAAAGTTTGGTCGGACTGCCTTGCAGTCCTCACTTCAACTCCATTGAGTTCTTGTAGATCTGCTTGGGTGTTCATCAAATTCTGGTTGAACTGGGGATGCCAGCTGTAAATTGTTCCCAAAGATGAGCCAGACTTGTGCAGCTCCACTTTTTCATATATCTTGGCTGATTTCTTTTGACTTTACCATTGTGTCAAACAAGAAAGCAATGTGTTCCAGGTGTGGCCTTAAATCACCTCACAACAACTCTCAAGCACAATAGTGAGGGGTTGATAATTTGTCCTTGCTTAGCAGCTAAGAGTTTGCAGTCACTGAAGTAACAATAACCTTCTCTGTATACAGAAATGTTCTGGTGTCAAATGGGACACCAGATGCTTGACAGCTGAGTTTTGGCCCAGACTGGTACATCAACAGGACAATGACGCTGCTGTTTATTGAAAACTGAGTTTTTATTTAAACAAATTTAAATTCCAATAAGGAACTGTTGCTGTTTGTTTGTGTTGTTATTCTGGTTTTGGGTGAAAGTAGGTTTTCCACTTCATATCCAGAATTAATTAGCAACCTGAACTAAATCAAAGAAAGCTGGTAAATTACAGAAATGTTCTTTTTTTTGGAAATATGAACATTTTACAGTAACACTTTAAAACAAGTGTTGCTTGTTTTACAGGGTACGTCTGGTTTTTATTTGAAATCATTGAACAATATTTATGGAAGCTGTTCATCTTAATTACCAAAAAATTATCTCTGACTTTATTTAAGCTGTGGTCGTGTTCTCAGTTTGAAGGACAGCATTTAAAAAGATAAAGGCTTGCTCTATTTAGATGAAACCATATTTACTGTTAGATGTGTTTTTCAAAAATCTATCTGTATGAATAAAAAACACTCAAAGTTTTAAGATCCACTAATAGATCAGTGGTCAGTCTGAATGGCCTCCTCTGCGTCTGTGCAGGTTCAGTTCATATCAGCCATGCAGGCTCAGGAAGTCCTCAGACATCTGCGGATTCCAGAGCTGGACGACTTTCGACAGTATGTCCGAGGCCTTCCTACGAATGCCCTCATGGGTATGGGCGCCTTCGCCGCCATCACCACCTACTGGTTTGCCTCCAGACCGAAAGCTCTCAAGCCACCATGCGATCTTACACTGCAGTCACTGGAAATACCTGTGAGTTTTCACAAGTTTTTCCTTCCTTCTTTGTTTTTTCACCATTTTTTTTTCAGTCTGATATTCTTTCCAGTATGGTGTACTGGAACAATCAATCCTCCGTCCAATTATAAGAGTGAACATTCCTAAGCAGCTGATCTCAAGGAGTAGTTTATCTCACAGCTGGTGAAGTGATCTCTGCAGGAAATTGGTTTCAGGGATCTTTGGATTTCCACCATCCAGGTTTTTCTTGGCTGATATTGATTTCTGGTTTCTTCAAATCAGTCCTACTGATTTTATTTGTAAACCATAGCAGAAAATTGAGAAGAAATCTACTGCAGTTTTTTTTATTATCTTGAATTTAAGTGAGAACAAGGGCAAGATTATTCATATTTATGCAATCTAGTGGATGTTTCTTACTGTTATCTGTGCATCAAAAATACTATTGTTGATTGGAACATCTGAAACTGCAGTTGGTTGCCAGTTTAGATGCATTTAAAGAGTAGATTAAAACAAATCTGAATCTTTACTTGACCAGCCAACAAAATGTTTATAGTCTTGATTGATTGCAGGGATGCAGGACTCATCATGTCATGTCTCTGTGGATGTTATTTTGCTCTTCTTAGGGGGGAGAACGTGCCAGAAGGTCAGTCTTAAATGACAGCGACGGCGAGTACATGACACATTATTACAACGATGCACAAACAATATATGAGGTGTTCCAGCGAGGACTCAGGGTGTCAAGTGAGTTTCTGTGCTAAAATGTTGACTCTGAAAACACCTGAAGAGACCAAACAGAGTCAGGATACCACCTCTGTTTTCTGTGGTAGATAACGGACCTTGCCTTGGGTCGAGGAAGCCAAACCAACCGTATGAGTGGCTGTCTTATCAAGAGGTAAGCGGCAGAGTGTTGCTGAAAGGAAACGCCTGCTTGAACTCAAATGTACTTTCTTTTTTTTTTAAATGCACTGTTTTTGACAAGGTCGTGGACAGAGCACAGCACATCGGTTCTGCCCTTCTTCACAGAGGTCACTTTCACACAGGCGACAAGTTCGTTGGCATCTTTTCACAAAACAGACCCGAGGTAACTCAAATGTTTTTTCTTTTTTAATTAACAAGCCATTGCTTTTGTTTGATTTCCATTTGATATCAGTCTTCTTGTACATGCAACAATATCTTATATTTATTCATTTTCATTCAGTTTATTGACATAAAGACTTCAGTGAACAATATCTTCTGGCTGGTGGTAAAGATGTAATACTTTTTCAGCCTCTTAGCTCTGATGTACGGCAAAAAGCTGCTATAATGTGCTATAATCTGTAAGTCGAATATTCAGAGACTGTAAACTTTAAAATTGCTATCATGTTTTGATTATTCATGTTTAACTTATTTTCTCTCCATCCGTCTTTATGCAAATAGTTGTATATTGTGCTTCTGACATGGCAGGCTTTCTTCAGTGCAATAATAATATTGACTTAAATTAATCAAACCCATCTGCTCTGTTTTTGCCACAGTGGACGATTTCAGAGCTGGCCTGTTACACATACAGCTTGGTTGCAGTCCCGCTGTACGACACGCTCGGCACAGAGGCCATCGGCTACATTATTGAAAAAGGTACAAACTAATTCCTCCATCACATGCTGCGAACCAGGAACTGAAAAGTTCAACCACTCAGCATGTCGTCTTTGTCTCTGTTTCAGCCACCATTTCAACAGTGATATGCGACGTAGCCGAAAAGGCTCGGATGATTCTGGACTGCATCAGCGGCCAGGGGAAGACCGTGAAGACCATCGTTCTCATGGAAGCTTTTGACAAGGACCTGGTGAGCCGAGGAACACAGAGCGGGGTTGAGATTCTCAGTCTGAAGGAGTTTGAGGTGAGGGTCTGACTTGTTTCTGCTCCATAAAAAAAATTAAACTTCTCCACTTATGTTGAGAGATTTTTGTTCTGTTTGTTTTTTAGGCCATCGGTGAAGCTAATCATCAGAAACCAACGGTGAGTAGAAACAGCACCGATCCTCTGACCTGAAAAACAAGACGTCGCTCCTGATTCTTAAGATGCTAACATTATTATTAAAACTCCATCTATGAGACATTACTATTACAATGCACACTTTGATCCAAAAAAATGAGCAACATCTGTTGTCTTAACTACAGCCTCCCAAACCAAATGACCTGGCAATCATCTGCTTTACATCTGGAACTACAGGTAAACCCAGGAATCAGGCTACTTGGATGTTTTTCAAACAATATTTTTTTCACACTACAGGATGTGTTTCCTCTATTTTTCTGAGCTTTTATGTTTTTAATGCAGGAAACCCTAAAGGTGCAATGCTTACTCATGGAAATGTAATCTCCAACACCGCAGCGTTCATTAAAGTAACACAGGTAAAAAATCAAAAAAAGTCACCTTTAAGATGTTCGCCTTTACTCCTCTTGCAATAAACAAAACTGAGAATATGTCCCTGTAAAAACAGAATTTTTAAGATTTTGTCATAATGCAGACGCTTGAAAAAATATTCATGCCTCTCAAATTTTCAAATATTTTGTCACATTACAGCCAAAAACTTTAATGCATTTCAATGGGAGAGAAACGATTTTAAGTTATATACCAACAAAGTAGTGCATAATTGTGAAGTGGAAGAAAAGTTCTACACGATTTTCAGTAATTTTACAAATAAAAATCTGGAAAGTATCCATTTGTATTCGGCCCTCTTAATTTTATATCACTGAAGCAAACTGCCTTCAGAGTTCTTCTATAGGGAATATGATTTACCTGCAAATTTCACATGAATCCAGCTGTTACGTGAAGGCATCAGAGGTTTGTTACAAAATGTGAATAAACACATTTTCTGAAGAGCAAGAAACACAGCAGAGAGACTACGGACAAAGTTAGTTGATTTCACGTTTTAATTCTCTGCAAAGCTACCAAGACATGTAGGTTCATAAAATAAAGAGATCATTAATCACTGAAGACATTGAGAAGCACCAGAGATCCACTAGTACCCGAGGGGGGTGGCACCATGGAAACATGAAAAATCATTCTAATTATAGTAATCATAATAACAACGTGCTAAAAATAAAAATATGGCATGTCAATAGATTCAATACCAAAGTAGCATTTTTACTCAAGGAACTTATTAATTTCCTGTCACTAGTCTTCCCCTGGTAGATCCTCTGATCCCTCCTCCCAGTGGATATTATTTGTCAATCACAGGTTTGGCCAGAATCTAGAACATTTAGAGTAGGAGTTTCTCATACAGCGCACAGAACCGGGACTGAATGGCTATCAACACCACTGCCAACAAGCAAAGCATTGCGACATCAGCACAAAGCATCATTTTCTTGGTGAAGCACGGTGAAAGCAGCGTCATGCTCTGGTAAGAAAACCGTCTACAGACTTCAGAAAGTGATAGGTTGTGGAGGAGGTTTGTTCCCCTTGCAACACGACAACAGCTAAAAGGTGCTGCCAGAGCTATGATCAAATGTTTTAGATCAAAGCATATTCACGTTAGTCTCCACAAACTTTTCATAATTTTAATAGTAAAAAACAAAAATGTCATTCCACTTTATACCTATGCACTGCATTGTGTTTTACCGTTGAACGTTACGTTGCAACGAAACAAAATGTCAAAACTTTCCAAGGGTATTAACACTTTTTGCAAGGCGTTATTAAGTGTAGATGGATTAGTTTGATGCTATTTGCCTCTGTTTGTCTTTCTCTGATTCCCTCTCTGTCCTGTCCCCCTCCACTGCCCCCCTGAACCCATGTGACCTGTTGCTCAGGACACACTAAAGCCCAGTCCCAAAGATGTGCTCATCTCCTTCCTCCCTCTAGCCCACATGTTTGAGAGGGTGGTGGAGGTACAGTACCTGAGTGACCTGACTTGCATACCTGCATGTGTTTTCTTTGTGTCCCCTGCAGATACACTGCATGCTGAACCTCCATGACATTCATATATCCTATCTCCCGCTAGCTCACATGTTTGAACGGGTTGTGCAGGTATGTTGTGGACCTAATATACTGTACTTAATATTAGCAACAATTTACTGTTATTATTGGAGGACTACTTTTAGCTTTATAGTAAGGCTAACAAAGCCTCATTTTTTAATCCTTTTAACGAGCTCAGAAATTCGAAGTCTGTTTAATTTACTTTTGGGGTCAATAAAGTGTTTTTGAATTGAAAGCTTTAATATTTTGGCAAATGAAGCATCGGCGTGAGCGCGAGCAAGCAAATAGTTTGCATGCCACTTCATATATTTAAAAGATATACAAATAAATTATGTTGTTCTTGTGGGAAAGATGTTGGTGAAGTTTCATACTTAAGATTTAGCAGCTCAAATAACTATGGGAAGGAGAGCAGAATCACAGGTCAGTCGCTGGAGGACATGTTTAAGAAATCAAACTTTCTGCCATTTAGAAACTACAAATAGTTTTAATAATTCTGACAAAACAGGAAAAGATTTAGTCAAATTTAACTCTAGGCAGTGATGTGAAGAAAATGGTTATGTGTCTTTTCATCCAGTGCACGTAAATAACTTTTTCCAAGCGTATTTTTACTCAAAATTATGGAACCTTGAGAATCTCATGCCAGGCCGTGCTCACTACAGACCAACTGCTTTGTCTCCTGAATACAGCTGTATTTGAAAATGTTGATATGGAGCGAGTTAATACAAAAGCAGCAGTTCCTTATTGCACCATATCAGTGATCAGCTACTTCCAGGCTTATCTTGAACAACAAACCCATCCTGTTATCCAAGGGACAAAACATTAAGGGGAAAAAGCAGCGACGTAACCATTTGATGCAACTGCCTCTCAGCTCTAAGCCATGCCGGGTTAATTGCTTCCTTCCCAAGCACACCGCATTCGGTGCATCCTCACTCGCTCAGCTGGCTGCCTTCTCCGGAGCTTCATGTGCAGCTTTTCCTCCCTAAGCTAAATTGTCCAATAATCAGCTTTATTGGGCAAAATTGTGTGTGCAAATAAGGAATTTGACTTCTGTTTCAAGCACTCACAGCGTGCAGACATTAAGGAGAGATACATAAACTTTACATGAAGTAAAATAAAGGTTAAAAGGAACAGTGCATACATGTATGTGTCTGCACAGCCATGGTTCCTCTGCCAAGTCATGAGGTTTTCCCAGTGTGATGCCTTTCTTGAACCATTAATAGCATCTGTGTTAAATGAGGTTTTATTTTACGATAGGACCACCTGAACAAAAGTCAAGCAATCTGTATTCTTCACAAGTTCTCAAGTGGGTGCTCTAAAACTTGTGGCAGTGCTAGTGTTTACTAAAAGTTAGAAATTGGGTGTGATGGAATAATGACATTAAGTGTTTGTCCACAAACATCAGGTGATAAGATCAAAATAAATTTGCAGATTGCTGCCTTCTAGTGGCCAACAGATTTAAGTTTTGATTCACCATAGAAATAAGTAGCATGTTTTCTTCATCAGTGTGTCATCCTCATCCACGGGGCACAGATCGGCTACTTCCAAGGCGACATTCGACTCCTAATGGATGATCTGAAAACTCTGCAGCCAACAGTTTTCCCCGTCGTCCCGCGTCTCCTCAACCGCATGTTTGACAAGGTCAGACAACGCTTGATGTTTCTTCTATTCCTCTGCCTCGCCTTCATGTATCTATTGTGTTGCTTTATTTAGTTCATTTACCTCAATGATGTGGAGAACTTGAGGTATTCTCATTTCTCGACAGGTGTTCAGCCAGGCCAACACACCTATCAAAAGATGGCTGCTGGATTTCGCCTTCCGAAGGAAGGAATCTGAGCTGAAAAACGGGGTGATGAGAAAGGACAGCATGTGGGATAAACTCATCTTCAAAAAAGTACAGGTTAGAAAAACACATTTTGTTCTCATGAAACCGTGTACCGTACTTTAAAAACATTTCCAAGGTCACAGCATGCACAGTAGTAGATTGTCAGCACAGCTTAATGTAACCTTCTCGATCAACAAATCAAGGTCACGTTCTTTGAAACATTTATACTTCAGCCTGAATTTAATCTCCACAGATGAGCCTGGGCGGCCGAGTCAGACTCATGATCACTGGAGCAGCCCCCGTCTCTCCAACCATCCTGACTTTCCTACGAGCCGCTCTCGGCTGCCAGGTCAGTCAAACTCATCCGCATAGCAACCTCTGTGTTTATCTGGATAGAAATATATTTATCATTCTGATTGGAGTCAAAGTGTTTTCATGAACTCTAGGCAGAGTGATTTGACTGGTTATAAGGAATATTGTACACTCTGAACACACACCTCAAAGAAAAACATGGGGTCGGCAGCATCATGCTGTGGGAAGTATTTTTGTTAGCAGGGACAGGAAAGCTGGAGTTAATGGGAAGGTAAATGAAGCTAAATTTGAGCCAGTGCTGGAAGAAAACATGACAGATCCTGGAAAAGCCTAGAGGCTGGGTTGGAGGTTCACAGAAATTATTTGACTTTTCATTATTAATGTCATTTATTTATGGAGAAAGACACCAGTCCCCAAATATGATAAATGGTCCATATAAATATTACTAATAACTGATATCATTATTTACTGAACTACTGAAGTTCACTTGACTTCACGTCACCACTAACATCTTTTCTTACAGTTTTATGAAGGCTACGGCCAGACCGAATGCACGGCTGGGTGCACCATGTCCATGCCTGGAGACTGGTCAGCAGGTAAAAGTTTTGGTTTTCAGAAAGTGTTTCTTAAACTTTAAATAAGAAGGCCCTGTTATGAGTAAATGTAGCATCTGAGGACAAGAATGTGCAAACAAAAGTGAAACTAAACATAAATGTCGTGTCCTCAGGTCACGTTGGGCCTCCTCTGCCATGCAATGCGGTAAAACTAGTGGATGTGACAGAAATGAATTACCTAGCAGCAAACGGAGAAGGAGAGGTGAGGATCAACCTTTAACCAGGCTTTTTACTGGCTGACACCAATTTCCAGGATTCTCTAAAGTGTGATCTACTGATTAGAACTTTTTTTTTCCTTGAAGACTGTAAAACATACAAGCTCATTTGTGTAAGCTTTGCTTTAATTCAACTGTTGAGTTTAGCAACTGTTGACCATTAAATCTCAATGATGGAGACAAAAGTTCTGAATTCAACAGATTGTGAACGAATTGCAAGACTATTCCCATTTACACATCAAAGCATGTGTCCCTAAACTTTACCCCTTTTTCATTAAGTCCAAAACCAAAGTGCATCAAGGTGCACACTGTTGGTTTAGATATTTGTAGACCAAAATGGTGGCAATTCTCAGTTTTGATGGACTTAATACATAGAAAAAAATCTTAGGCCTGAAAAAATAAATTATGGTACGTGCGTTGAAGCATTTTTAGTATACTCTGATAGAAAGAAATCAACATAATCTGTGAAAACTGAAGACACCATAAACTATGTGCAGTTAGATTTGGTGAATAGATTAAAGAAGGTACAAAAGTAGTGGTTTGTTACTAAGTCAAAAGCCCTGATTCTTTGTAGATTTAGACAAAATTGTCTTAAACTGAGTGTTGAGGAGGTGACTTTTTGCCTTTTGGCGTGATATTTCGATCTGTAACATGTGCTTCATTGCAGGTGTGTGTCAAAGGACCAAGCGTATTCAAGGGATACTTGAAAGACCCTGAGAGAACAGCAGAGGCAATCGACAAGGATGGATGGCTGCACACAGGCGACATTGGGAAATGGCTTCCAGTGAGCAAAATGCAGTTGCAACATAAAATTATGATTCAGAAAATGTGGAAGTTTCAAGCTATAAAAATGTGTTTTGGATTTGCTGCAGAATGGCATTCTGAAGATCATTGACAGAAAGAAACACATTTTCAAGCTGGCACAAGGAGAGTACATCGCCCCGGAGAAAATAGAGACCATCTATAACCGCAGCGATCCAGTGGCTCAGATATTTGTTCATGGGGATAGCTTAAAGGTTAATTATTCCTCCAGATGCATTACATTTTAAAGAAATTGACCTGTTTGTAATGCTACAACTATTTTGCTCCATTTAACTTTTGTCTTTATTGTATTTTAGGCATGTCTGGTGGGGATAGTGGTACCGGATCCAGACTTTTTACCTATTTGGGCCAAGAAAAAAGGATTTGAAGGATCCTACCTCGAGCTGTGCCGGAACAAGGTTTGATTTAATAAACGCTGCTGTCTAATCGCACAACTCTAGATTTCAAGTCTGACATGTTTTTTTTCCATTTAAGGATGTAAAGGCGGCCATTCTGGAGGACATTTTGATTTTGGGCAAAGAAGGTGGACTAAAGTCTTTTGAACAGGTATCTAACGAGAGGTCAGCCAAAATATTTTGTCAAATGTCAAAAAGCTTTGTAGAAGTGATGTAGCAGCATATTTCACCAATTTGAATCGACATGAAAGCAGCCTTTCAAGAAGATGTAGAACAAAAGGTAAACCATCTGCTCATTTATTTTGATCTCTCCGTTCCTCTGTAGGTGAGAGACATTGCATTACATCCCGAGATGTTTTCTGTTCAAAACGGTCTGCTGACCCCAACCCTGAAGGCCAAGAGGAACGAGCTCCGGAGTCACTTCAGAGAGCAGATTGATGAACTTTATGCCAAAATCAAAATGTGAGCTGGAACCAAGTAACTACCACAGCATGGCCACGCAAACAACCGCTTCTTGAGAAGATTCTGTGTATTTTGTCTACCTGGTGATAATTCAAGTAATTTTGTAGTTGTGTCAAACAAATAGGGCAACGAATGTCAACTTAATACCTGAAAAATTGCACAGTACTCTTGAAAACAGAAACCTGAACTCCTCATGCCTTCACTGCCAGAAAATTTCAGCAACTAAAAAAGTTTCGACTTTTTTATTCTAGGAGAAAATATTCTGAAGTGCTTTTACATTGACTCAACCACAACTATTTATATGCCGAGCTATTTAATGATTTGGTGAGCTATTTAAGTTGGTGTTTAATGTGATCACCATGCCTGTAAATAGTTTTTTTGTGCTGGAAAACTATATTTGTACGCAGATTAGCATGTCTGAGACTCTGTAGTTATAATCTCCTGCATTCCTGTGTGTCTCAGCATTGAAGGCTGAAGGATGGAGTTGGTTAGGATGTATAAAGAGAAGTTTAGTTAAGAGCCTGTTAGGGTTCATGTGCCTTTGTTTTTGTATAGTGCATGTAAAATAGTTAATGTAGCTGTATTGTACAAGCAGAGACTTCTCTTAAAAAATAACACGACTGACTTAAGATGTTAGTCATGATTAGCACAGAGGTTTCCAAAGATCAGGTTTGAAGAGGCTGAAAACACAAAAGGATAAAATAGAACATCTTTGCTGTAATATGATCAGCAAAACTGTTGTCTCTTTCTGTCTCA
The DNA here is from genome assembly GCA_903067065.1 of Brachyrhaphis terrabensis. NCBI lineage: Eukaryota > Metazoa > Chordata > Actinopteri > Cyprinodontiformes > Poeciliidae > Brachyrhaphis > Brachyrhaphis terrabensis. Next base: position 9,029 of record CAEGAG010110678.1, on the reverse strand, counting down.
GACATTTCTCAACATGTCACCTAAAGAGCTTGTGCTGCTTCTGACCTTCCTCTGATGGCAAAATCAACTATTCTGACAGAAAAAAAAACCCCAAACCACATAACTTGAAACATGAAACAACAGTAACTACTTTTTTGAGGACTGATAATAAAATGCAGTGGATAAAATGTGGCGTCTTTGTAAATGTTCAGCTCCTCTTATTCGCATACAAAAGTATGAAAACGCAGGATAGTAGCATTAGACCAATTAACTCAAGACAACACAGTTCACCTCAACAGCTTTACTGATGAAATGTTTTTAATAAGGAGCAGTTTAGAACATAGAAATTATAAACTGAAATATCTTTAAAGGAAGGGATTTATAGCATTTCTGTTCATTTTGTTTATTTTGAGTTGGTGAAATTGGTGAAAACTTGAAATTGTGGTCAATTTTAAAGATGTGCTGCTAATATTTACTAAAATGGTACTTTCCTATATCAATTTTAAAGTTTTATTTAAAAAAAATAGATGCCACAGGGTTCAAGATAAAAGTGTTTTAAGATTGTATATACACATATATATATATATTACATGTTTAGAAGGAGGATGTTTTCTTGTGATGATTTTCTGGAAGACAGCATACCGTAGTTAACTCAGAAGTCTTTGCGTGATGGTCTGAAATCTTCAAGTTGCCTAAAAACTAAATGTCTAATTTCAATTTAGAGCCGTTCTCTGCACAGCTCAATATATCATATCTCTTTGACATTATAAGCTCTGCTGCATTTTTATGTCTCTTGTATAAAAAATGGGGGAGGGGAATGAAATTTTCTTTGAAAGCATTGGATTGTTGTCAAATAAAATATCTTCTTTCAACATTTTTGTGAAGTTCTCTGTTGTGTTTATCATTTTATAGGACACTTTTTTTTTATAAATCTATAAAATATGCAATTCTTTTGGACTTCAGAAACATTGAATAAACAGATTATTGTGCATTAATTAAGTTATAAGAACATTAAAGTGACTGCAGTATTCTTTTTTTTTTTTTTTTTTACAAAAATGTGTATCTCCTGAGTGAAAAAGTTTGATGGGAAGTTGTTTTAAACTATGATTTTTTTCGGAGTATGTTCTGCTGTGGCGACTGGAAGTCACCCGCTAGGAGTCAAAGTCTGCCACACATGTGAGTAGAAGCTCATCTGAGATCTCAGTGCTTCTTTGTTCAAAATCATTCAGGCTCTTTAAAAATTCACGCTCGTCCTGCTCATCTCCCCACACTTCAGGAGTCTCCTCTGTCGGATGCATGGAGCTGTTTGGGGCCTGGCTGGGTTCAATGTTGCCAGTGTCGTCCATTAGGTACGCCTGATCCTCCTCATCCTGTCAGGGAGAAAGAAGACATGCTAACTCTGATACAAATACAAAAAGTCTTTCATTTTTTATTCATTTGCTGTAACACAGATTGATATGAACTCACCAGAGTCAGGATGTAGCTGACACAGATCTCTTGTGGAAGTGGGAAACCTGCAGCAGAAAATGCTTCCATCACCACTTTACAACTTATTCCTTCATATATACTTTTATTTTGAAATTTTCCATAAAAAAAAAAAAAAAAAAAAAAAAGGTCACAGCATACTTGAGGATCTGAAGTTTCTGCAGTCTGGATCATGACACTTCTGGTACCAGACCTCCTCTTTAAGGTCCACAACAATCCTGCAGAGGAGGAGGCGGCCAAATGAGAACAACAGCAGCCCACAGACAGCACTCAGACCTGGAAGCAAGGTGTCATACTTACATGATGTTGTTGCTCTTATGGAACCTGCTCACATTTTCACACCAGCGGTATTTGGCAATGTCATAGACAAGAAGTTGGTCTGCAGCAAAGTAGTTCCATCGTCGAATGCCTGGTGAGTTCAGGAAGACAGATTCAGAGGTCTGGGCCCCAAGAACGACCCTGACAACACAGTAACAACTTAATGTTGAAAAACTTACAAAATCCTTGAATTATAACATGGTGGTGCAAGATATTATTTCAGAAATTATAAACCAACGGTCCCTTCTATAATAAAAATAATAAAATTAATAATTTTTTATTATTAATAGAAAATAATAAAAAAACTAGTTTAATTTAAGGGATTAAATTGAATTTCTGCTCAAATTTATTTAGAAGAAATTACATTTTCAAAAGATGTGTAGAAAGATTTTCTTTGTTTGTTATTATTTGAAAAGTAAACAGGTTTTTCAGAAGTGCCCCTTGTGATCAGACTTACTTCCCTGAACCCCATCCTTTCTGACCAAGGTAAACACAAAGTTGTCCACTTCTTTGTAAGGAGAGGACAGGCACCCAGAAAATGTGCCTGTCAGAAATAAAAAAGCAGTTTTGAGCTAAAGTATTCAAAGTAATTATAAAAAAAACGTAACACTTTGCACCGTTTGCTCAATACATTCGTGTAAGCTAGAAAACGTCTGACATATAAAACAAGGAATATTTACCATTTTGAAGGGGAAAGAAACTATCAAAGACTTTCCAACTTCACTGTTTAGCAGACGTTCAACACACAGCACTACGTAATGATTTGTGTGATATGGAGAAAAGAAATATTGTTAAATTAAGTTTGGCATTACCTTGATTTGAATAGAGTTCCAGCTGACTTTGTGCTGTTGGACTTCTAACTTCTTTTGTTTCTGGGGCATCCCATGTAAGAATCCTCTGGCCCGTGAAACTAATAAAAAAAAAAAAAAAACAAGTGTCGGTCCAAACATCAACCACTTAGAAACTGAAATTTTTAAGTTTAAAACATTTCAAAAGCTCAAATGTACCTGACATTACACACTAAAGATGCCAGGAAGACATTTTCTTCAGCAGACTTTTCTTTAGCAGGTTTGGCAGTGAACTGGTTGTCTTCAGCCACGGTGAATGCTGCGTTCCTCCCCACTTTTGAGGACTTGTACAGCCGAAAGTTCCTGTTCTTGGTGTACACACCTGTTTGTGTAAATTCATACTAGCAAAATCCAGACATTTAAGATATAAAACATAGACATAAATTTTCCTTAGACTTATCACTCTAGTGTTTATTCATAAAAGGAAATGCAAAAAATGTAATGATGCTAGCAAGATTCTTTTAAAGTTCATTTGATTGACTTTAAAGCTTTTAATGATCACCATCTGTTTTCACCTTGCAAACCCTCCAGAGATCTTTGGTCTTCAGGGAAAGGTTTCTTATCATAATCTAATTTAAAAACTACAACTTGAGGTGGTAATTTTTTTTTTTCTTCATTTTGGCCCTATTCCCACCCATGGGAGAATTCACAAAGATCTGAGGGCCACAAAAAGCTTTGATGTTATTAAAACAAACAAAAAAAAAGTTCTAATCAATATTTATTTTTGTTGTTTCTTGGAAAACTTTAGGTAGGTTTTTATCTTCATCTGTTTTGTTCTTCTGAACTTAATCCTAAGACCTGATTTTTTTTAATTAAAAAAAATATGTAAATCTAAATATATTTAATATTGAGTGATTTGTTTATTTAATTTAGTTTTTTTAAACAAAACACTGTGGTTCGTCTCACCCAGATCAACAAAAAGACCATTACAACCGTCCTTGTTTTTCACCAGCAGGAAGCTGAGATCTCTCACTTCCTGTTTCTGCCTTTTCATATCTGGACTCTGAGCTAGTTCAGAATCAATATTTGTCCTGCAATGAGAAGAAGAAGAATTATCCAAGGTTATGACAAGTGGAAATTTATTTTGACTAGTATTAAAAAGAAAACAGACTGTCTGTAGTCTGTCAGTGAAATGTCCCCTTTATGAAGATGGCTGTCGCTTTTGAGCTTGCTTATTACGGGTTGAAGAATAGCATGGATGAATCTACCTAAAAGATAATAATAATAATAAGATCAATAATCAAAGGAAAACCCCCATTTTATGGTCTCCATCTGAGGCTCGACATACCAACATGGATGTTGTCTTTAAAAGCTGCATTTTGTAGCATGAAGATAAGATGTCGACTGAACTTTTCCTCCGTGCTGGAGTCCAGGTTCAGCACATTTTTCACAGAGCATTCAATCCCATAAACTTCCACCAACTTGTCGCAGACATACTGCCAACACACACCAACAAAGGCAATGGTTAGGCAACATACTCAGGGGCCACTTTATTAGATACACCTGTTCATCGGCTTGTTCCCACAAACAGCCAATCACGAGGCAGCAACTGAATGCTGGGGAAGACAACTTGATGAAGTTCAAATTGATGAGGAAAAAATTTTATTTTAGCGCATTTTCTTGGTGTGAATATTTCTGATAACACATGACTATCACACTCAGTTATCGGTTGGGTTTTATAAAAATATTCAGAAATCTGTTGCATGTACGAGAATGCCATGTCAGAGGAGAAGAGGGAGTCTGATTCCACATGACAGAAAGGCAAGTGTAGCGCCACTTGTTACAAACAACAATATGTGGAATAGCTGCTCTGAACGTACAGCAGGTCAAACTTTCAACCGGATGGGCTGAAGCAAAAGATTATACTGAAAGCCACACCTGTCAGATTCCTGTAACTACAGAAACTGAGGGTAGATTCCACAATTGCTTATCATAATTGAACTGAAAAACATTGCTTGGTCCAAAGAAATTTGATTCCAGATGCAACATTTAAATGGTGGAGTCCTCTTGTGGCATAAAAAAAATGAAATAATGGATCCATTCTGCCTTATATCAATGGTTCGAGCTGCTGGTGGTGATGTAATGTTGTGGTTGGCTTCTTGGCACACTTTAGCTTTTTAGTACCAGTTGAGCCCAGTTCAAGTGACACAAACCAACTGAGTTTTGTTGCGGTCCCTTTACGAACACAAAGTCTCCAACTTTTGATGCTTACTTCCACCAGTGTTATGTCTTTCGAAGCCAAAATCAAAGTAAACTATTTTCTTGAAAATAATAATGAGTTCCCTGTACTACAAAATGCCTCCACAATCACCAACTTCAAATCTGATCTCCTGTGAGATGTGGAGAAATTAGAAAATTGTAGCATGGATTTTAGTGATGCCACTATGTCCATATGTCAATATGGACCAAAAGTCCTGAGGAATGTTTATGACACCATATTGAGGCAATGCCATGAAGAATTAAAGCAGAGCTGAAGGAAAACGAGGATCTAACCCAGTACTAGTAAGGCGATCCTAATGATGTGGCCAGTGGGTTAGGAATGAAACAACATGGCACTATTATTAAGCTTCACATTAAGCTTCTTTATAAAAAATTTCACTTCATTTATTGTTGATTTATGATGCTTATTCTCTTATCAGCAATTGAATAAAATAATTCAACAAATAACTTTGATTAAAGGAAAATTTTCAATATAGACAAAACACCATTGAAAGTAGGACCTTAAGCAAACTGCATGATACGAATGTTAAGAAGTCTGAGATGTCTGATTATTATCATGAGCATTCAAATGTTGCCAACCTTGATGAACAGGGAAACCATAGAGTTTCCATCAGACCCTTTGTTTGAGGGTTTGTGAAACTCCAAGTCAAAGTACAGCTTACACACCGCTCCCTCTGGTATCACCTCATAACAATGCATCAAGGACTGCGGGTACACCCTAGAAAATGTAGAGGTATAAACGGTCATTTAAGATTTTAGTTAGGTAAAAAAGACAAAAACAACAGAAAGTCAGTAGCAAAAACATTTATGTATATTACCTGTAATAATGCCACAGTTCACTGTAACTTGTGACCAGGTAAATCCTTTGACCCAATGAAGCTTCTTCTTTTTCAAGCGCAAAAACATCAACAGCCTGTAAATCAAACAAATGACACGCGTTAGCTGCTTCCGCTCCACACACAGAATAAACTACACGCTGCTCATTAAAGAGGTACCTCTTTGCAGCTGTGAGCGAAGCTGATGGCCAGGTTTTGTCGGGGGAAGAGTTTCCAGACAGAGGAGGGCTGGTACGGCCACAGCCGAGGTTTGTACGGCGTCGCCAAGGGGTTCTGCTGAAACGACTGAGCCAGCCGCTCCACCTTCTTCAGCCTCTCACCCCACCTGCTCATCCTAAGGTCCTGGTAACCACTTATATGCAATTCAATGAGTCTGCAAAGAAAAAGGAGTTTTTGCACAATTTTCTGTCTTATCAGCATAATCCCAAAATAAGAAGAAAACAGAGTTCAAATGGCCTTGGAAGAAAATGCTAAGTGTTGGTAAACAATGACAATGTATGGCTTTGGTGAGTTAACGTGTAACATTTTAAATGTGTAAAACAAATTTTCCTTCAGTGAGAAAATTCACAGCTTTTACTTTTTAAAATGAGACTTTTAAAAACTTTGATCCTATCCTCTACTTTAATAACTAATGACAAGACAGCAGCAAGACTAAAAGAAGTTTCTCAGATTAGATTTTTTTTTTTTTTTTTTATCATTTAGCCTTTTTTGCAAGATTTAACAAGAAAAGTATTCATACCCCTTATAGACCAACACTACAGCGTGCATATTTGTGACGAAGTTAATGGTAAATGTTTTTTTTCTTTTACAAATAAAAATCTATAGAGTGCAGCATTCATTTATATTCACACCCTTTTACTTTCACTCCCTACAATAAAACCCAGTGCGAACTGTTACGTTCAAAGGGACCCAATTAGTATAGACCATGTGTGAGTAATTTCATCAATCCAGTTGATCAGTGAAGGTCTCAAGAGGAACTCATATTGAAGCATGATGGTGCACTACGTTAAATAACTTTTAAATTAAGCATTTATTCATTCATTACAAGAAAGTACACTCTGGCCAAAAAAATTTATTTTTAATGAAAATGAATTCTATTAGAAAAGGCAACAAAAAAAAGCAAAAATCGGCTTTTAGGATTGTAAAGGTTGCAGATCCCTCCCTGCTCACCTTCCAGCAGGACAATGACCATAAACATACAGACAGAGCAACAATCATCATATGTCAAAGCGTATTCATGTGTTAGAAAAGTCCAAAACGTTAAAACCTACATCTATTTGAGAATCAAAGACTGAAGTTCCATCCAATCTCACTGAGCTTCAACGTTTTTGCCAAGATTGGGCAAAGATATCAGTCTTTATGTGCCACAATGACTGAAACTCACCAAAACACTTGGCAGCAGCGATTGCAGCAAAGTGGAGGTTTTACAATAAACATTGGATCAACGTGAAACGTTTCCTTCTACTTCACTGGGCTGCATCACCTTGAAATAAAATACTGTACATAAAATATGATGCAATATTGAATAAGGCAACAGAGAAGAAAGTAGCATAAATAAAAAAATGGTTCAGACACGTTTTGTTTTCCTATTTAAGGTAAATTTCAAGCAGAACTAAACCTACATTTTGGTTGAATTAGATCTGGGGTTGGAAAAGTAAAAATAAATACATTAAAATAAAACTGAAGCCTCAAGAAGAAAAACTTTCCTCTCGGGAACTAGTAATAGATTAACTTGTTAGCTTCAATAGTTCACAGTTTACAGACTCTGCTCCTAGCAGCTCGATTTTCTACATTAACGCTATATTTAGAAAGAAATGTCCACCTGTTTTCTCTGAGCCTCCTGCCAGCTCCTGTGTATAACTCGGCGTACACAGATGTTTCTGTTTTGGCGCTTCACAAACCGGAAATGGGCTTTCTCTAGTCGCATGATTTAGCTGCTAATATACAACTCAAAATTCAATCGTAAGCTCAACATTATCATCTCTTATAATACCATTAACGGTCTTAAAATTAACAAACTGTATAAAATTGCATGTTATTCGTTAGTTCAACGAAACCATAACTGTGTACACCCCCCTCTCACATACTACTTATGGTTTCGTTCACTAAAACGTTTCCGGTGCCGCTTTTCAAAATAAAAGCAACTCTTCTAAAATTGATTTTTGACGTTGATCTTGATATCAGCAATTTCGAAAATGTTAGTTTAAAAAGTTTTTTTGCATTTCCCGTACATTTTTGTCAAACATTGTGTGATAAAAATCTATTTCTGGGAAGACGAAAAACAACTAACAAAAACTCGGAATTGATGTTTTCAGCTTTAGTCCTGACTCCTCTGAAAATTATATGCAAAAAGCATTAAATTAAATTAATCTTGTACTGCAGAGATGTAGTCTCAAACTGAAGAATTGAAAAGCAAAACACTAAGTTTAAATTTTAGTCGTGACATTTATCCTCTGTGAGCCAAGACAAAGAAAAGGTATGCCATTCCAATAATTTGGGCTAAAGTGTGGTGATTTTCATCATAAGATAAGGAAGAATAACTAATGCTTCAAAGTTCACTGAGAGTAGAGATAAAAAGTGGGATGACTGTTATTGTTGTCAAAACATCTGGACATGTTTATGCTCATATTGTTCCAAAAATGTTGGCATAGATCTCATATCAGGGTGTTGCCAGCTCTGTAGTTCCCTCCAGTTTGCATTAAACTGATTTAAGGCGCTGTAGTTGAACATGCTGTTACAACTTTGTGCTGTAAAAGAAAAAAAGAGAAAAGACAGAAGTGTAGTTGATGAGAGCACGTCTGTACTTTTGCTCAAATTCTTCCCTGGGAGTTGGCCAATAACTACACAGGAGTTTTCCCTTTGGTAGTCGGCTTTCCTTCCACAGGAAAGAGTGGGGAGTTGCATCAGTAGATAAGTATTCTCACAGCTCTGGAGAAATCAATCCCTCCACTGCAGTGTAATGTTCATGGACAGACCCTTATGAGTTAGCTTTGAATTTTTCTAGTACTTTCTTCGGGTTTGACTCTTTGTACAGTTATCTGCATCCTGCAAGGAGAAGATCAGATTTAGGAGGATTTGTAGCTCAGTTGAGCAATAATCCTGATCGTGTGTACAGTCTGGACTGAGTAAAGAAAGTTTTCCTTCTGTTACAGCAGTTTGAAGAGTAGGACTCTAACATGTTTGGCAGGGGAAAATTGCTTTTGGACACACTCATATTCTCATTTTTCTACAGCCAAGTAAGTATTTTTGCCTCTTTCAGGAAACATTAAAAGCAGTCATATCAGTAAAAGTCTTTCATCCTGTGATCATTGATTTTAAAGGTTTCCCTGAGTGATGTCAAACT